>KV875234.1:0-14333 GCA_001879505.1 Calonectria pseudoreteaudii
TGACCCTGTTGTGACCTTAGCTGTGTCATTCAGAACACCGGGATTTACCCACAAAAATAAATATACTATATATAAATATAATAAAAATATATTATATAATAAAAAATCTTAATAAATTTATTTAATATATTTAAATTATAAAATCTTATATAAAATTATAAAATCTTATATAAAATTATATAAAATTATATAGGGTAAGTATATTAAATACTAAAAAAACACTTTTAGTTTAGTATCAGTATAAGATTATACTAAACTAATACTAAGAAAATTAGTCTTAGTATGTACTAATTAGTATTTTTTACAACCCTGGTCATGACAGGGGCTAAGACCATTCAAGGGCCAAATTTCGGGAGCGTCGTGGCCGTGTTCAGCATTGTGGCGTCGTCATTCCAACAAAGAAGACACAGCTGGATAAAAATGAACCATGTAGCGACTTATTGACCCCAGTGCCTAATTCCCTTTTGGAAACAACTCGACGGAATTCGAGCTTTGGTGTACCTAATCTATCTTACTTTCCCCAAGCCGTGTTAAGTCACAGCGCGTAAAAATGATGGGCACGTCCCTTCTTCGTCCCAGATAATAAACTGTCAGTCTCCCTACAGAAGTAATAATGTTTGTCCACTTCCAATGCATCATCATGATACCAGTTAAAAAGCCGGAATCTCATCAAATTAGCTAGCTCCCCACTCCGTCCCGAGAGAGAGTCTTAAAGATTGATCATCTTGTTGGACGCGACAACCCTGCGAACATTAGCCTGGACGATGTCAAATCGCATGTATCCGCATTGTTCGCTCTCTAGATGATTTATGAGTCCTGCAAGTGCTGAGAACTCCTTTGGGCAAGATTGATTTGGGCATCGATATAGTTTCTGCTGGTGGCGAAGAGATGCCAGGTGTGTGTTGAGACTTTCCAAAGATCTAAAAAGCGCTTGGCAAAGAAAGCACTTGAAGGCTTGGCATTTATCATTCCAAGCTCTCTCCGTGGCATGAAAAGTAGCTCCACTCTGATCTGGAGCTTGCTTGGCGATGTAACCATAGGGGTCGCGTTCCCGTATCGAACGGTATAGTGTATCCCGACATAGGTTCATCCTCCGACATCCTCCTCTCTCAAGGTGGTTGACAAGGCCAGTGGCTGTGTTACGAGTCTGGTTGCAGAATGGGCAAGGGAGGACAAAAGTGCGATGTCGCCTTGAGTTTAGATGCTGCGGCCGTGGTTAGCAATAATTAAGAAGCAGAGCAAAGTCAATCCAACTTGTCTAAGTTCAGAAGAGGTACTAAAAAAGCGTTGGCAATCTGCACAGTACTTGTGCACCTGGAATTCATGTGCCTCAAGTTCATCGGCGTTAGAAAACCGGTCGTAGCAAACGCCACATTTCGGGGCCGAGGGGTGCCAATGTTCTTCCCAATCCATGTGAGCGCGACGATCCCATTCGTTCCAAAATGCTTCACCGCAAGTTTCACATTCAAATTCGGGAGGGTAATGACCTTTCTGTCGACAGTGCTCATCTCTGGAACCGAATCTGGAGAAACGACGCCAGCAAGTGGCACATGAGGGTGACATTTTAGCCAGAAACACTTGTAAGTTCTCTAGCGTTCTTCTCTCGTCGGCTTAGCGTTGAGCTCCGCGTTCTTGATCAGCGTTTCAGGGGCGTGTTGATGCAAGTTGATGAACGTCAGTCGGTGTCTGTAAAGACCCAAGCATCCATCTGCTCCTGGTGCGGGAAAGCACCGAAGTCGGGTGTTCCGTTTTCTGAAATAAAGCAGGTGCGAATGTCGACATGGCAGCTGCCAGGATACATTACAAGTGACAGGCAGTGGTCGCAGAAGGTGCAGTTTGGCTTACGCAAGGCATGTCTGTGTTACAAGACAGAACTTCCCTCAGAGCTTGGGCGGCTGTTCATTAGGGGCGATCTCTTAGAGGCGAACTTCAGGAATTAAGCCGTCGGAAGAGGTAACTTGGGCATTTACACGAACATGCGCGACCCCCTATCGTGACCGAGTCGCTCTCTCTTGGCCAGCATCGAAGCAATTGGCCGGGTTGCCAAACTTTCGCCCGGTTTGGTCGTTGGGCTGGAAGAGGCGCACAGAGTTAGTGAACGCCTCCATGCATACACCGCACATTGCCGCATGCGCCACATGTTGCGAGTGAGTCCGAAGCATCACGGCTTGGTGCATTCTTACAAAAGCAAAATCGGGATCAAGAGGAAGCTTTTTAGCGGCTTGAAGATACGAAGACTTATTATGACGATGCAGGTCATGGGTTCTCACCAAGCTTTCGGAGCCATCAACTTGCTTTATTTTCATTATTTGGTTGATCTACGATCACCACGTCTTTTATTGGCTACATGGCGGTTGACTGGAATTCTGCAAAGCTCTCGGTAAAGGTAGCTTCGTCCCTCACGCAGAGAGAGAAACACCACGACTTTACTATCTCACTGTCACGCTGCACCCGCGTCGACAACTCGTACTTACCCCTTGCGAAATGGGACGAAATGATTGATTGGAAAAGGGCCGGTTTCCCTGAATTCCATGCATCATTTTTTATTCAGCACTGGAAACCAAGACACGTCTGCATAAACCCCCGAATAACCGCCGCATAGGATTTGCCGTCGACCGCCCTCGAGCCCTCGCGGCTACGATGAGCCAGATCTACCCCCAGCAACCAGGGATGTTTTGTCTCAAACACGGGAATAAAAGCTTCTTTAAATAGCGCCCAAGCTCCAAAAGTCCTTTTACGCGTTTCTTTTGTTTTTCTAGGTTCAAGAGACATGCATCGCAAACTTTACCGTGTGCCCCATGTGGCGGTTATCTAGAGTTCATACCATTAGGTTGCCTCCCGCAAATCCATCTTCTGTCAACTCCTCGCAGGCAAGGGTTGCCTTCACCTCCTCCATCGCCTCACATCCAAGACACCCCAGACACATGATTCGGATCCCTTTCCACCCGGAGATCATAGCGGCCATTCATAACACCACGGGCTGAGACCAGCAACGGCTTCTGCGTCTCCCAACTACCTGGTGGTTGTTCGCCAACATCATTCCACCGCTCCAGGAATCTCATCCAATCCGCCAGCACCGTTCATTTCATTAATCTACGACACTCATGCAGGATACCACCGAGTCGAGAACATCTGATGTCCTTGCCATTGCAATCGGAGACGAATGGGAAAATGACGCCGAGCTGTTGGGTTAAGCTTAATCCATGACATCACAGCGCACCCGAAGCGCCCTCAACCCCAGCACGGCGAACCACAGATTAACCACGATGCGCCCCCGCAAGCAGTTCCCCAGAAGATCCAAACGTCTTCTAGGGCAGCCCAGCCCATCACCATTCCCTAGTCTACACTTCTAGGCTCAGCTAGCGCGCTGGGGCTTGAAATTGACACTCCCAGCGGTCGCTCCCACCTCCACCAGTGCCGCTGACATCGGCCCTTTACAGATGGCCACCGAACTCAGGGTGACGTGCAAGGAGCGCAGGTGACCCTTCAGTAGCAGATTTTTCTTCAAGCGATCTGCGTGCAGCATAACTATGAGAAGGGTTCCGTGACGATTGCCAAGCGCAGAACTAGCGGCATGCTTTTGCCAGCCATGCCGCGGTCTCGTGTCTTGACGCACAACCCAAACACAGGGAGCCCATCCCCGGTATGAACATAAAGATCCGCTCTCCCTCCCGTCTACAGATCCGCCTCCGCACCAACTTACCCTTCCCACTGCCCCGAGACAAAATCGGAAACGATGCTTGGGAGACTGTACGCTATCCCTCACTTGAGCTCGACAAGATGGACTGTGGGCACGAACTGACCGTGCTTGTTATCCAGATCCATCCAGGTCAACGGTGCCCTCTGCGGTGTCGAGGCCCTCCTTCTTGGAGTCATTACATCCCTTGGAGGATTCCTCTTCGGCTACGACACTGGCCAGATTTCCGGCATCCTCCTCTTTGATGACTTTATTCAACGCTTCGCACAGACACAGCCGGACGGCCACAAGCAATGGCAGCCCATCATCAAGTCACTCGTCGTCTCCTTGATCAGTATAGGCTGCCTATTCGGTTCACTATTCGGTGCCCAGTATGTCTCCTACCTTGCTACAGAGCCGATACAATTGATAGGCTGCTAACGGTTCCTAGTACAGCTGACTGGTGGGGTCGGCGCAAGAGCTTGGTCTTTGGGGTTATCATCTTCATCATGGGGAATGTCATTCAAATGACTGCAACCAACACTTGGGAGCACATGATGATGGGTCGGTTTGTCGCCGGTCTTGGTGTTGGTAACCTCTCTGTGGGCGTGCCAATGTTTCAATCCGAGTGCTCGCCCCGCGAGATCCGAGGCGGTGTCGTCGCATCATACCAGCTCATGATCACATTTGGTATCCTCGTGTCCAACATTGTTAATTACGGCACGCGAGAAATTGAGTATTCTAGTGCTTCCTGGCGTATAGTAATCGGCCTGGGCATTGCATTCTCACTCCCCCTCGGCTTGGGTATGATGTTTGTCCCCGAATCTCCTCGTTGGCTGGCCAGCAGAGGTGACTGGGAGGGAGCGCGCGCAGCTTTTGCTCGGCTGCGCGGTCTGAAGCACGACCCGCACCACATTCTTGTTGAAGATGACATTAATGAGATGAAAGACGTTCTCGAAAGGGAAAGTCTTACAGGCCAAGGCGGTTGGCTTGAATGCTTTACTCCCAACACCAGTATTCCCAAACTGGTTTACCGCACTTTCCTTGGCATAAGCATTCACTTCCTGCAGCAGTGGACAGGCGTCAACTACTTTTTTTACTATGGTGCCACCATCTTCGAGTCTGCAGGCATCAAAGACCCCATCATGACGCAGTTAATCATGGGCGCGGTCAATGTCGTCATGACGTTTTATGGCCTGTATGTCGTGGAGAGATTTGGTCGGCGGTGGCCTCTCTTTCTTGGGGCCATTTGGCAGGCCCTTTGGCTCCTCATCTTTGCATCTGTCGGTACTTCTCTCGATCCAAAGAACAACGCGAGCGTTGGAATCGTCATGATTGTAGCAGCGTGCATGTTCATTGCCTCCTTTGCTGGAACATGGGGACCCATTTGTTGGGTCGTCATTGGCGAGACGTTTCCTCTCCGCACACGGGCCAAGCAGGCATCTCTTGCCACCGCCAGCAACTGGCTTGGAAATTGTAAGTGTCCCAGTACGCACACTTCGACCGTATTTAGTGCTCACATCACATTAGTCATGATTGGCTTTCTTACGCCCCTTGCCGATGACGGAATTTCGTATTCATACGGCTTCGTCTTTGTCGGCTGCAATATGGCAGCAGCAGCTCTGGTCTGGTTCTTTCTATACGAGTCCCGCACTCTCAGCTTGGAACATGTAGATCTAATGTACGGCCAAGAGCACCTCAAAGCCTGGAACAGCGCCGATTGGACACCACCTGGCTATATTACCCGAAAGCAGAAGGATATTGGTAACTCTATGGGAGTTGGCCACATGAACGACGAGAAGAGGAAAAGCGATACTTCAGCCATGGAATCTTTCCATGAGTCAGTCTAGAGATGTTTATCTAACGAGGCATGTGCATATGTGTACAGATTATGTTAATGACCCTATCATTAGTTGTAGCCTTATTCAATATGACTACCAACGCATTCCTCTAGAATGGTCAGGCTGGGAAATTTTGATCATTACCAATCACAATTTTGTCATCTCTGTCTGGACTCATGCATACTTTGCGGGTTACTCATAGTGCTCCGAAATCAGCCATGATACCGGGTAGGTCGCCGGACCCGCAGCTGCGCCACTTTGGTGCACTAACTTGGGTCTTGCCTAAAATAAAACGGAGAGCGAGGCGGTCGTGCTTATGGATCAACTCCTTTACTTGTCACTTGTTAACATATTTCTCAAATTTCCGCTTACCGCCATTCAAACGGACATAATGAAGCGGTGCACCCACAGCAGTGTCTATACTGAATGTAGTCCATCAGCGGTGGCAGCGGGGTTTACCAGGGTGCCCTTGGACAAGCGTCTTGCGGCAACAACAGCGTCTGGGCGACGCACGAAGGAGAAACTTGCCACGGACGAGCAGGCCATGACGGATAGCTGCAGTTTCCCGGCACCCTTGGTTCTTCCAGACGATGACCTGGCTCTGGACCCCGATTATCCTCCGCAAAGTCTGAAGTCCTGGCTATCATACAACAAAAAGATGCCCATAACCGAGGAGCGAAAAGTGATCTACGTCGTGGAGCCTCCACTGCTCGCCGACGATGTAAAGACACTGATGCGGGGCTGGGAGAAGCCTCGTGTGCCCAAAGACTTTGCCATGGTTGGCCTAACCGAAGGGATTGCCCCGCCGTCGTCGGGCGATGTTTGCGGCTACTTGCGTGCGTTCTATCACGGGGTGGACATCAAGATACACGAGGGAAAGTTCCGGTGGCAATCTTGGGATTCGGAGTCCTCAGCAAAAGGACAAAAGTACATTGGGTTGGCAACACCGAAACCTACCGAAGAGCTTATCGGTGTCAGGTATCGACAGTCTCCGGATGGGGTGGCGAGAATGCAGGTCAACCTCAACGACGTTCTGGGCGCATTGATTGATCGCGTTCCACCCGATGCGTACGCGATTGTGATGCTGACCGAATATGACCTCTACGAGGACGAGGAGGACGACTTTTGCTGCGGGAGGGCGTACGGGGAAAGCCGCATAGCCGTTGTTTCATCCTTCCGGTACACCCCGTCACTGGATTTATATTCCGATATTGATCTGGAGCACATGTGGCCAGCTTCGCACTGCAAGAGCTACGTTGACACTCTGTGCGCGGCCTCTGAGGAAGTACCGCAGCGCAAACGTCCGAGCAAGGTGACACAGGCAGTACGGCCCCCTACGGCCTCTCCTCTGGCAGCAGCGATAGAAGCCTGCAAGAAGGTGCCCCGGCCCAAGACCAGAGATGAGATGTCGGGCCTGTGGTTCTCGCGCGTGGCCCGCACAACGTCACACGAGCTGGGCCACTGCTTGGGAATGGATCACTGCGTCTACTACGCCTGCGCGATGCAGGGAACCGCGGGGCTGGCCGAAGATGTGAGGCAGCCACCGTACCTCTGTCTCGTGTGCCTCAGCAAAGTGTCCCGGGGCATTTACTCGACAATGACCGGAACGGGCACCGTAGTAGATCAGCAGCGTGAGTACATCAAACGTCGCTACGAGGCGCTGGTCCAGTTTTGCGAGGACTGGAAACACGTGTCCATGTTTGCAGGCTATCATGCATGGGTAGAGAAGCGTTTGCAAGAGATGGCAGCTTTGGGAAGTCAGGAGTGAGAGGTGTGGTAGCCATTGGTCAGGCAGGCTGCATGGACACGGTCATGGGCATGAGCATGGATGGTCGGTGGGTGGTGCAAACGACAACGGCTCAGTGCTGGCTCCCGTTTGTACACAGTCATTCGCAAACACAAATGCCTTCCTTTGCTTGAGAATTTCGTTTCGAAGCTGAGGGTATAAAATGTCCGATGAGGACGAAAGACGTGCCATGCGTTCCCCTTTTTCCTTTCCAGAGATCACAGTGTCGTATTCACTACATTTTCTGCACTAAAGTTTGCTTGATTCACATACACGGCCGTTCTGAACGCCCAAACAAACATACTCTTTAGCTATTGTTTGCTCGCACAAACAACGCGACAATAAACACAACAAGGGTTTGCTCGAGTCCCTATGCCTGGACAGCCAACCCCCAAACCACCGCCCGTCTTGTCGGATTCCCCTCCTTGCTCCCACCTGAGTTGCGGGCGGGTTAGGGAAGTTGAGGACACCAGCCAACGTTGCAAACGTTGCAAGTCGTGCTATTGCTCGCGGGGGTGTCGCAAATCGGACGCCACACGCCACAAGCGCATCTGCAAGTACCTCTACGAGGGCGTCATTCCTCCGACCAACGCAAGGCCACAACAGCCAGCACAGCACTGGGTTGAAACGGCTGTTCGCTGGAGCCCAAAGGCGGGACTCGAGGCACCCATATCGGTCCCATTCACGCAGCTCTGGCTGAGAAGCTGGCTGCACACGCGCCCGGCAAACGACGTGTATAGAGTACTCATCGACTCGTACCGGCTGCGCATGTTCGATGACCTGCAGATGGACTGCACGGTTGACCCCGACAGCGTCTACGGCGGCCACCCCACCGGCCTCCCCGCCTTTCGCAACTTTCTCAACCTAGCTTGCTCAAGAGAGGGTCTGATGCCCTCTTGGTGGAACGACTGGAGGAGGGCCGACTGCGAGCGGATAGCCCTGGAGACGGATGAACCCAAATGGCACAGGCTGTGTGCAAAGCTTGACGATGTATTGGTCGTTGAGCACTACGCCGACCCAACATTTCCATACCAACTCCGAGTTTTTTCCAAGATAGTGTACGGTACGAGTACCGATGAAGCCTTTGTGGAACGTGTCTGGGGCGAGATGGTTTTCGCAGAGCGTCTAATGAACAAATTTGGCAATGCATAAATGGACGCAGCCAAGATGCTAAGGTTTCAGAAGTTCGGTTTGAGAAATCAAATTAGGATAGGAAAATTACATTTCATTACATGGTTGCTGCGTCTTTCTTTTTATTCCCTTTTCAGAGTTGAGTGCTTGATAAGTACATTAGCGATGCACAAGTATGCAATGTGATGAAACTGCGGAGCTTTGTCGTTCAACCTTGCCCACACAATTTTTAGATGGTGCCATTGCTACTGCACTTCCCTGGAATCGCCTTTAAGGTCGAATCGCATGTAGGTTAAATAATAAGGTCACCTTGTAATCATCCGTTTTCCTTCCTTTCTTTCTTTTTCTTTTCTTTTTTTGTGGCTCTGCCATGACCTTTCCTGACACATCACAATCGATATCCCTGTCCGTTATCCATTAAGTCACACACAAGCTCAACGGTGGGGGGCTAGTTGGTCTCGATCTGGTCGGCCAGCGGGCGAGTGCTTCGACGAAGGAGGAGACACAAAGATAACAAGGTGGACAAGGCAAAGAAGACGCTACCTCTGTGTTAGCAAAGGATTTTTCTTTTTTTTTAAAAAAGAAAGGGGGGGGGGGACGGGGGGAAATAGATAAAAGCAAAGATGCATTGTTTCTTTACCATCGGAAGCTTCAAGAGAGCGTTGTTGGAGGAAGGTTTACTCACGCGAGGGTTATGTCCAGGTGCTGAGTGACCTCGTACAGATGAAGCCTTTGCTCCATTCGCACACGTTTCATGAGGCGTACCACGAAATTTGCACAGTTAATGAGCTGGTTTCCAGCTGGCTGCGAACAATCACAGCAGAGTGTGGCAAACCTCCAAGTCAAGCCCTTTGGGGCTGCAACACCGCACACATCGCCGCAAGTATACCATGCCGTCTTGGAGGCGACGATCCAGGCAATCGTTTGAACGAGGTTGACACACAGACATGTAATCTCCAGTTTCTTGGTAGTCACGGGCAGCTTGCCAACTTTCCCCCACATCCCCAAGAGGATGTAGGTGAAGGACACGGCGTAGGCCGCGACTGTAATAGCCGCCTGGTGAATGGCGAAGATTAGCGCGAGAATTCTCACATCTGCAGATGGCGCTTTTAAGTCATCTTACCCAGGTGATGTTGTAAATCAATTTCCCGGGTGGTCCCTCCCAGCCCAAGTCGGAAACCATGCCCGTTGCCGCGCTGCAAGTGACGATGAGGTCCCCCAGCGCCAGCAAGAACTGCACAATATCACACAAGAGCAAGAAAACGACAGGTACATTGTCCATGAGGTTGT
The DNA here is from genome assembly GCA_001879505.1 of Calonectria pseudoreteaudii. Lineage (NCBI taxonomy): Eukaryota > Fungi > Ascomycota > Sordariomycetes > Hypocreales > Nectriaceae > Calonectria > Calonectria pseudoreteaudii. The sequence continues at coordinate 9,725 of KV875234.1, forward strand.
TACCGATGTCCGACCAAGCTTTCGTCAGGTCAACATTGAAGTGATGGCCCACGTTGGCGAGGGCATTGTCTCCAACAGTGAGAGTTCCGACGCTGTTGAAGAAGTTCGACATGGGGAGACAAGAAGAAAGGGAAAAGAAAAGTACGAGTGAAAGTTATTTGAGCGGAGAAAAGGGTCAAGTTGGATGAAAGATAAATCGGAAGTGTTTTATTGCTTGTGAAGGCTTGGGGGTCGAGGACATGAGGCAAAGGCCCTCGTTTAAGTATTCTACTTGTATATAAGCTCTCACCACGACGCCGATTCCCAGCCTTTCCGCGATGCAGTTCGAGTGCCGGAGTTCCCGTGAGGTGTGCAACTGAAAGCCGCGCATGTCGCTGGCTAATCGGCATGACATTGTTAAGCCTTGTGGCCACTAGTCGACTACGGCGGGTTCTGGTTGGACGTGGCCCTGCGTGACCAGGCGCCTCGCCGTTGCCTTCAGCTAAGACACTTTGAGGGAAGGAGAGAAAAATGTGGTTGAACTTTTTTTTATCGAAATCGATATTTTCTCCAGGCTACCACCCACATTAGCCAATCATCCAGCCCCGAGATGTCAACAGAGAGGGGAGGGGAAACACCAACACCAACCATCAGTTGCCTTACTTTACATTCCAGTTTTGAGAAACGCGAGTGCAAGTTTTGGTCGAACTAGAATCGATACGAGGTTTTTTTTTACACGCGTCGTCTATTGACCAATTGTCTATGGCCTGACTGAAACACACCACCACCACGAGAGCGGCCAATATCCCGCTGGCGCTGGCAACTGTCAGATTCGACGGATAACGGCACCATCTGTCCGGATTTTGCCGGCCAGGTTCTTTTTTGCTTTTTTGAATAACCATGAATGCCATCACGAAGAAAGAAAAAAAAATAGGGCATGAGGAATTCGGGGCAGAAATGGCAAGCACCAACGTTCTCCAACATAGCCAAGATGACCATCATCAAGCGGGTCTTAGACGATTATTCATGCCAGTATCTTCCACTCACAATATGTGCACTTTCTGGGTTTGCAAGCAAGTCTTAAAAATAGAAGCTCGGTATGCCAACATCTCGAGCTACCTTTCTGCTGATTCTTTGTTCAGTCACAGGGTCTAGCCATCCACACCACTTCATCTAGTTGCCGCACCAGTCCGTTTTGAGACCAAGAGGCCTCGTGGATGAGTAATATGAATACAATACAGGAGTAGAGCGAAAAACCTGTGCACCGACAATGAAGGCGCGAACCAGTCGTTGAACATCAGCGGCCTAAGCTGTTCACTATATGTGTACTTTACTAGGCTACTACCCCACACCAGGTACATGTAGTGGCCGATTTCGATTTTTAGCTTGCTCCATGAGCTTGTCAAAGTTTAACAATATAGCAACCCCTCTGTGCTGCGTAGTAGTTAGCTAGAAACAGTTTACAATTCCCGCGCCAAGCCACAGAAATTGCGGCTAATAAAAAAAATCTTTTGTTATTTTTATACACGCCAAAAATCTCATCCTGAAACAATGTAATAGGCCAAGACGTACAACCTTCAGTCATGTATGTCAGCGAAACTTACTCAATCCCACCTCACGTCACTACCCTGTTCCTGAGATCGGGGACGCGCTAATGCATCTATTGTATAGCCCCCAATCATTCATAAGATTTCACAATACCCCAAACTACTATCAGGCTGAAACTCAGCAAAGGCAAAGAACAAAAAAAAAAAAAAGTCAATTGCGCTGATGGCTCAACATACGGAACAGCCATGTAAAAACGGGGAAGGTTGCATCTGGGTAACGGTATCCATATTGATAGGGAATAGAATATTGGTCCGATCTTGATAAACGGGATGCATTTGCCGATACGGTGAGATAAATGGTCGGGTAGCACCCGACTTCTACTGCTTTTGGCACTCTCTACACTCAATGTCAACCATTCACAAAGGAACCAAATTAGGCATTTTCCCAGATATATTTCGCCATACCGATTGACCGCCCTGTTGCAACCAACTCGCACTCACCACCGCAGCCAAAACCCGCCATTTCTCATCCGATTCCCGGACCCATATCTAGCGTCCGAGCCGGATGCATCGTCAATCCCCGCCCTATCGAGACCTACCGGCGGGCCCAGCCGCATCACCGCCGCGGGGCCTGAGACATGCGGGCACGCGACGCAGAGGCGCCATGCCGCCATCCCCCGCCTTGTGACCAGTTCCCAAGTCTCCCTCCCTTTCTCTATTTTTATTTGCTGTCAACTTCGAGCCGTTGGCACCACAAACTTTCCTTGGCGGTGTCCTGTTGCTCCTCATCAACCTTGGCCCGCGAGAACTTCCAGCCATGGCACTGAAGCACCTGTCCCTCCTCGCTGGCGTCGGTGCCGTCTCGGCGCTGGTGTCAGCGCCGCCCTTCGGCAGCCTTCAGCAGCAGCCGCTCGTACCACAGGGCAGCCGTGGCAGCTCGGCCGACTTCTCCTGCGAACTGCCTCCGCTTCTTACGCCCAGTAACGATGGCTTGCCCTCTTCAAACAGTTTGTTCTCGTCCCACGAGGCTTTGCTCAAGCAGGTGAGGCGGCACCAGGCAATTGTGCGCGTGCCAACGGTTACGTACGACGACCTGGGCGATTTCGATAGCGATAAGCGCTGGGCGCCCTTCTACACGCTGCACAAGACGCTTGCACAGCTGTATCCCACCATGTAAGTCAGTCAATGCGCACACCACCAAGCGCAAACATGGAACGGCGGCATCATCTAATTGGGTGTAATTCAGCTACAAGCGCGCTCAGGTTGATACCGTCAACAGATTCGGCCTCGTTTACACCTTGGCCGGATCAGATCCATCACTGAAGCCGCTTCTCCTGGCGGCTCACCAGGACGTAGTCCCCGTGGCCGACGAGTCCACATGGACTTACCCGCCCTTTGAGGCCTACTTTGATGGTGAGTGGCTCTGGGGACGGGGCGCCTCAGACGACAAGAACAGCTTGACGGCCCTCTTGTCGGCACTGGAGACGCTCCTCACCCAGCCCGGCTGGGCTCCGACGCGCACCATCGTCGTGGGGCTCGGCTTCGATGAAGAGTGCGGCGGTGACCGGGGCGCCGGCGAGATCAGCGCCTTCCTCGAGAAGCGGTACGGCCACGACGGCATCCTGGCCGTCTTTGACGAGGGCGGCATGGGCATGCAGCGCCTGGGCGACACGTTGTACGTGCTCCCCAGCGTCGTCGAGAAGGGCAACGTCGAGATCTTCGCGGCGCTGCACACGGCAGGCGGGCACGCCTCCATCCCTTTCCCTCACACGGGTATCGGCATCGCGGCCGAGATCATCACAGCTCTCGAGGCGAGGCCGTACAAACCCGAGATCATCAAGGGCAGCCCCGTCTACAACCATCTCGTTTGCGTCGCCAAACACTCGCCAGACGAGGCACCCGAGATCACCAAGCTGCTGGCGGCCGACGACCTGGACCAGCTCACGGATACCTTCATCAAGACGGACGAGCGGGCTCGGTACCTGGTGTCGACGTCGCAAGCCATCGACCTCATCTCGGGAGGACAGAAGATCAACGCCATGCCCGAGGTTGTCAAGATCGGCGTCGACTACCGCGTCGCCCCGCAGGACAGCGTGCCAAAGGTGCAGCACACCTTTGTCAACAACATTGCCTCGGTCGTGGCAAAGTACAACCTGACGGTCAAGGCGTTTGTGGGCGACAAGCAGTACGAGAAGTATGTTTCACAACTAGCGTCGTCTCAGAAGCAGCACAATGTCGACGAGGAGGCTGTCGACGAGGATGTCGATTACAAGGGCGTCCTTGTCCTCACCACGGCCCCCAGCTCCAACGTCACCCCCGTATCTCCGACCACGGGGCCAGTGTGGGACGTCTTCTCCGGCACTCTCCAGCACGCCTTTGCCCTCGACGGCGTGAAAGTGGTGCCGGCGGGCGAGATTATGAACGGCAACACTGACACCAGACACTACTTGAGTAAGTCTTGAACCCGAAAAAAAAAAAAAAAAAAAATTCCCCCAACGCCACACCCTATGCCATTTGTTTCCTCCCAAGTAACTAACCAACTTTCACACAATTAGACCTCTCCCGACACATTTATCGATTCACGCCGACATGGGAGCGCGGCAACGAAAACATCCACACGGTTGACGAGCGGGTCAGGATGAGGACTCACCTCGACGCGGTCAAGTTCTACTACGACCTGGTCCGCAACTACGACGCCTCCAAGGCTTAAGCTAAGGGGGGGCGATGACGGAGGGATACATATGCACAATGCACAAGATAAGGAAGGATAAGGAGGGAAACAAGGCGGCTCTGCGCGAACAACGGGATTAGGCGGAAACGTCATGGACTTTTTTTTTTTTCCTTGTTTTTTCCCATGCGTTTTCTAGGGACTATAACCGCCCTGGCCCTAGTTCTGAAACCCGGGCGATCGCCTGCCAACCTACCTGCCTCTCTCTATCTCTCTCTCTCTCTCTCGGATTGCAGTTTCTGTACACTCCGTAGCCGGTGGACCACGGTCAACTATTTTATAGCAAGGCACTAACTAATCAGGCCCCCTTGTCCCATCATCATGCAAGAATGACATGTCACGAAACCCAAAGGTG
>KV875234.1:14343-69595 GCA_001879505.1 Calonectria pseudoreteaudii
TCGTCTCCGTCTCGGTGAAGCCACCTGCGTTCAACAACACAACAAGGGGGGGAGGCAGCCACACACACCCCCTACTCAAATTTTGGGGACACCCCCAAGATAAGAGGTTTTCCCCACGGCGGCCCGTGTTGGAGGAACCAAACCGCTATAGTGAATTTAATTTACTTATTTTTTTTTTTTTCCCTCTCTTCTCACCACCCACCACCAACAACACCACCATGGGGAGACTAGCAAAAAAAGATTAAAAATCGAAGCTGGGAAGGGGGGGGGGAGGCATCCCACGGTGACATTACATTAGAAATCAATCACGGCCATTTTTTTTCCATGTGCAGTTTGTAGCTACCACGCTCGAGGAACCCCCACGGCCCTGGACCAGCTGAAGAGCGACGGCCCTGGTTCGCTCGCCGCCGCCCCTCTTGCCTCTCTCCACACATCTCTTCTCTTCCCACCCCCAATGCCGATGTTGCCCTCCCTTCTCCAACAACCTGCTGCTGCTGGCTTCGCTCGCCGCCCCCAACTGTCATCCCCTACTTTCTTTTTTTGTCAGGGACCCTCCCCCAAACCTGTCTGCACTTCCCAAAACTTGGGTCGTCCTAAAAAAGAGAGGTACCCGCAACGGCCTCGGCACACTTTTTTTTTTTTCTTTTCCTTTGCCTGCTTTTTTTTTTCTTTTTTTTCAATGTAAAATATTTATTTTGTTCTGATGGCTTTTTTTTTTCAAGCCTGGTTCCACAATCATACCCATGTCATATCTCAGTGGGCATTGAACAAGCGTATGATGATGACCTGCTTTCGGATCCACGATCGAGGAAAATCGAGTGTTGCAGACGTTCGAGCTTGCGAAAACGAAAAGAACTAGTCAGAAAAAACAAAGACACCAAACTTGGCAGCACGCGCGTGTGCAGTGTCGTATGTCTCGTTTCCGGTGACCGGGTTTTCCGTTCCGTCCCTGCTTCTTCTTCTTCATTGTCTTCTGCAGTAGCAGCAGCAGTTTGTCATCCCACCCTCTTCTTGACGTGGATCCCGCCACGGCCGCCGTAAACTTGGCCTCCCCCCCCCCTCCTTCTCGCATCTAATCGCGTACAATGAGATTAGAGATTAGATGCCCTCTTTTTTTTTCGCCCTGCCTAACAACTCCCGAAGCCGGCCCCGTCGAGCGGCATCTTGACATGGGAAGGGTTAGTTATTACATGGGACTTACCGATCAACCGTAGCAGGAGCAAAAACGTGGGGGTCGAGCTGCGATGTTCGTTCGTTTGCTCCGAAAAAAACAACCCGGCCTCGGGTTCCTTCTGGGCAGGTCCTCGCGACGCAAGGACAACCCCGAAAAAAAAAGGGTGCAATGAGCCCACGTCATGTCATGCTTGCCCTTTTGGCGTTGCAGTGCTAAAAGGTACCCTCCCCGGGAGGGCTAGTGAGCTAAGTAAGGCGCGGTTCGGTCGGTAGGTCGGACCTTTGTCATTGAAGGTTTGTGCTGTCCGTCTTTTTTTGGTGGTGGCCTTTTTGTCCATTACCAATTCCTCGCTTCCGACTTGCTGGGTGAACCACTCATGACCCGCCCGCATCGACCCATAGGCCCATAGGCCCATAGGCCCATCTACCTGATTCAGACGAGTGAGGGTTTTGCGGGGTATCCGGTCGCCGAAGAGGGAGGGGGGGAGGGGGGGCAGATCATCGTGTCGGCCAAGTCTGACGCAAGGAGCGGGTGGTCTATTTTATTCTCTCTCCGGTCAATTGACGTGAAAGGAAGAAAAGAAGTCCGAGGAGAAGGCGAAAACTGCCCCCCGGAAGGGAAGGAGGGGGGCTGCTCATGGGCCCCGATCGACTGCCACCATCTCACTCCAATCTCACCACCCCTCCTCATCTCACATTCGCATGCCGGCTTGGATACTCGACGCCACATGTTGACCGCCCGAAGCGGAAATGGCCAGCGTGACAGTGACATAAAAAAAGAGAACTCCAAGATGATCACCGAGGCGCTGCTCAGCGGCGCAGTGCGCCGCAGCGTTGCACACAGAATATGCAATATGCGCTTCCATGCTGATCCTGATGCCTGCGCTGGTGTTGCAACCTGTCTTCTTCTTCTTCTTTTTTTTTTTGGTCTTGCTGTACTGTGACGCGTGCTCTGGGGTAGCACCAAGCATGGCCAAAGTTGGAGGGCCGGATATTTTACCCTGCACTGTCTGAACTTTGATGGAGTAGTAGTGTCGTGGTTGGAGAGATGGCTTGCATGGGTTGCGGGGAAGCTCAGTTTTGATGGGGTAAAACATGTCCCGGATCTGGATATCATTGACAAATATTTGCATTGGAAAGGCAATTCCTTTCGTTTCATTGCATCTACTGTACAATAGCAATGACGATTATGTACATGCATGTTGTACACTATGGCCACGCTTCTGCTTTTTGCTCAAGTCCCAATTAAAAAAAAAAAAAAAACCCATACGCCTTTGCTCCACAGCAGCTCTTTCCTTTCGTCGTCTCCAGGTATCAATCAATGGTCATTACCGCATCACTGATTGGATGCTCTTCACTTCTTATTTCGCGTCCCACACCGCGGTCGCTTTTTTTCCCTTGCTGGCCCACAGAGCCCGCCCCCCTGTCCGCTTTTTTACAGAGTAGCCTCGAGATCCATGGCCTCCTGGAACCCTCGAGCAATGGTTTCCAGTTCCTTTGCAGAAGGTCCAACGCATGGGCTGCGCGGCTCACCACCGTAACCGGCAAAGTGGCCCAGCGCGGCCTTGACGCCCACAAAGCCCGTCTTGATGGCCATCCAGTCGGCTTTGGCCACGAGAGCCTGCAACTGCCGGGCCTCGCGCCACTTACCCTGGTCTGCCAGCTCCGTGATGCGGACGCAGGCCTTGGGGCACAGGTTGGCAAAGCCAGAGATGGTTCCGTTGGCGCCCACGGCGTGGCCTTGCAGGATGAAGTCGGCGCTGCCGCCGCCGACGAAGAAGCCCTCGGGGCAGTCAGCCACGATGCGGGCAAGCTTTCCCGTGTTTCCGCACGTGAGCTTGACGCCCACGACGTTGGGGTGCTTGGCAATCTCAAGGATCACATCCGAGTTGAGGTCGCGGCCCGCAGCAGCTCCAGGGAAGTTGTAGACCAGAAGAGGGATTGGGCTCTTGTCTGCCACGTCGTAAAAGTGCTTAACGACCAAGTTGTCGGGAAGGAGACCGCCGTAGTAGCTTGGGGGGAGAACCAGGGCGTGTGTGGCACCAGCTCGGCCAGCGTCCACGCACAACTGTGTCGTCTCCTTGGTGCTCTGTGCGCCGCACCCGGCAATCAGAGGAACCCTCGACTCCTCGTGAAGGATTGTGTCTCTGGCAACTCGGATGATGGCAGTGCGTTCGTCGTGGGAGAGGTGGGCGCACTCGCCGTTGGAGCCGTGGACGACAATTCCGGCGACCCCAGAGTTCAGAAGCTTGATCAGGTGCTTCTCGAGGGCGGGGGCATCGACCTCGTCTTCACTGTTGAAGAAGGCAACGGTAGGGACGTAGACTCCGTCGCTGAGTCGCAGTTGCTGTGCCTTGGGAGAACCCATCATGACGGGACTGACGATTGTAGAAGGCATGGATGATAAAACAAATCTTGTGTGAGGTGAGGTGAGAGGGTGGGATCCGTGTAAGTCGATCTTGAGGAGCTTTACTTATCAACTTGATAAGATTTGCAGTAACCAAAAGCGCAAGCGGATGATGATGGAGGAGTCAAGATGAGAGAATGATAAATCTACGAGCTCAGAAAGAAGGCGTCGGCTGCCCTTTTATATCCTAAGCAGCACCACGAGAGGAGACCTCGTCATGAGGCTTGGGTGTGTACAAGCTCCCCTCCAGGGCCCAAGCGCCTCCTGTCGGCAGACACACGAGGAGCGTGGGGGTTAGCTGGGGACGCCTGGGGTCAGGAGTTTCAATCCGTGGATCCAGCGGGGCCTCCGGCCGAGACAGCCCGGACCGGGAGCGGCCACGGGGCCACTGGACCGCGATCCCAGATCAAAAAGGCAAGCACGACCGCCAGCAGAAAGGCGACAGGTAGCCTCCGCTACTGCAAGCATCATGATGCGACAGTGGGGGCAGCAGAAAACTGGAGTTGTGGCCTGTTGCGCTGGCGAGCCAACAGAGCACGACGTTGAGAGAAGAGGCACCATGTTGGGACGAGGATGCTGCAGCCTCTCAGCAGGACAGGTGCAACGTAAGACAGCTGGGGACACCATCAAATGGGCGCACGCATTAAGGCTTAGCTAGTACTAACGTAGAAGCAGGTACCATGGGCGATCTTGGTCGTCTGATCTGCGCCCGAGGAGGGATGGGACGCTATGAGCTGAGATTGGTCACAACTTAGGACTACGAACGCCTTGGGCAGACGGCTGAAGCACCGCCCAGCACCAAGTAGCAAACAACACAGAGACAGAGAAAAAAAAGGCCACTTTGCTAGTCGAGTGCGTCGAAGCTGAAAGGGGCAAAACCAAAAAGGCGGCGAACCAGAGGGCAACATGACCCCCACGCCATCTTGCTGTGGACGATGCTCGACAAATGTGCTCCGTACTCGGTCGACCCAAGTGCTGTAAGCGGTGCACTGTCATGCTCCGCCACCCAATGGCTGCCCCGAATTGACAGGTCTGGTGCTCGTCTGGGAGCTGTGTAACGTCAAGCTCCAATGCTTGCTTCTCCCGGGGCGCTAAGCCAAACCGCCCCGGGGTTCTGGGTCAGCCAGCCCAATTTCGGCCGCGACGGTTGGTTAGCACCCTGGGGATCAGGGAAGGGGCTGGAACTTGATGGGCAGCGTGGGGGTTGAAGACGAAAAAAAAAAAGAAACCTGAGCCGGGCGCGCTGACGGCGGACGGGCTGCCAGGCAAGCAAGGAAAACATTGTCCATCAATGCTGATGGTGACGGTGATGGTGACGGCGGTGATGATGATGATGATATGACGCTTTGCCACTGCAGCATTCAAATGCTGCCAAGCGGCGGTGGGCGGCAGCAACGGGGACCGCGCCGCGAGGCAACTGGGTCAATTCCCACCACGGATCTTCAGGAGAGCGTGATTGGCAATCCTGATTGATCAATTCGACCCGTCACTTGACTCTTGCGCAGCCTCCAACGAAAGGTGCGCGCAGGTGCGCGCAAGTCCGCTAGGCCGTCTCCGTCCAGGGATCTCGTTGCTTGTACTGCCTGGCCTGTATGCCTGTCACTCCCGCGCTGACAAAAAAAGCCCGACACCGTCAAAGGTCGGTGCGGCAAGGGAGAAAAGGTGCAGGCCATCACCCTCACGTGCAGCGACAGCGTGGGGGTAGGTTTGCGTCAAGGTCATCGGGTGACGGGTTGACATGTCGACCGTGAAACCGTCAGGCTGGCCCATCTGCTAGTCACCATTGCATCCTCCAGCGCCTTTGTCGCTCCTGACAGCTGTCAAAGGGGTGTGATCCATGTTGGATCGTTGTTGACTGCTGCGGAGTCGTTGTCATCCTATGCCTCGTCACATCCATCAATGGGAATGCCCTCTGTGTGCTCCGTTGATAATCCAATTGAATGGAGGATGCCACCTTCTATCTACTCTTAAATCTACTAAACGAACACTAGGTTTCCTGGCAGTATCGTAGTACATAGCCTCCCACCCCCGCTCTCTGGGGTACCGGAACATTGACGCGGGCATCCGCTGTCGCACATTTACAACGGCTTATCAAGCCCCTATCTAGATTGTCCTTCTCAGCCCTCTCGCTTATGGGTGCACGGTTCTTTGACCACCACCATCGGCACATGCTGAGACCTTTTCAAGAGCCCTAAACACGTCCGCCGAACCGGGTTTTCCAAGCCAGATACCCGGCGTACCCCGCGACCGCGGTCAGCGCCAGTCGCCCAAAGGCGCCGAGCAGGTTGTCGTTAGCTCTCCGCGTGCTCCTCGCCATCATCTTTGCCGATTGGCCCTTGAACATGGCACGGTCGTTTAGTCGAGGAAACGGCGCCTCGACCATCTGGCCAGTTGTGTCGTCCTTGATCATGGGCACAGGTACCTTCAAGAAGTCACATATGGGCTTCCAGCTTTCCGTGATGGTGTACTCAATGCGGCGGTCTGCGGGGATGCGCTCTCGGAACTCCTCGTACTGGGACTTGTACCAAGCAATGGCCTTGTCCTTCTCTCTCCCGTGATCGTATTTTAGTACATGTGTTCTTACCGACTTGCTGTAGGCAATCATGCTACCGAGGTTGGTGTCAAGGAATAGACAGTAGAATAGCCTGGCCGTGTGCCACACGCCTTGCGGTTGAGTGAGCGTGTAGATGCTGTTGAGCACGCTCTCATACCACTTCTCCGGGTCGCGGTTCATGATGATGACCTTCGCGTCCGGGTAGGTCTCGGCGAGTTCGGCGCCGAAGAATGCGGCGGGAGCGTCGCACACGGCCTGGCAGTGACCGAGTAGACGGTCCCAATCGGCACGGGAGTATGTCCCCTTGCCGCCGTATTTAGCTTCAAAGGCACGGATCCATTCTCGTGTGTCGGCCGGCGACTCGACCATGGAGTGCATGTGGTAGCAGTCATGGAAGCCCAGCTGCCAGAGCGCGCTGCGGATGCCTGTTCGAGAGGGACGGACCTAAAGTCAGCTCGTTGTCCGGTTTGCCTGTGGGTTGCATGCATGGGGGGGAGGGGGGAGGGACGGCAAAGTCTATCTCATTCACGAAACAGATTGCGTGATGCCGGGAACATCCGAGCTTCATGTGCCGAACAAGAAAGCGACGTCGGCATCCGCTTACGGATTCGGTTGGGAAATAGACAGCACATACTCAGAGTGCCTGTGCGGTGAACGCCACAGACGATAACACGCATGGGCACGATGCGGTCAGGAAGCACGACGCCCCGAGAGTTTTCAGCTGCAGATTGTGAAGCCATCCTGAGGGAATGGCTGGCACGGGCTGACGACGACGCGCACGGTGAAGATAGAGCGGGAGCCGAGTGGAGTGTTGGTGTGGAAGATTTGATACCAGGTACCAAGTCTAATGTGGCTGACGGCTATGTGCCAATAGTGTCTGCGACTCCAATTCGCGAGAGTTAATTTGGGATGGCGTGGTTGCCTCTGACTCTGACAGCACCGAGTTGCGAGTTGTTTCGTGTTCTGTATTCTGGGAGCGGTTTGCACGCAGAGTCATACGGTGGCATGATTGGTCATTGGCAGATCATTGGCCTGATTACCGCCTGCCGTCAAGAGAGTGACCCAGCGACCCAGCGGCCCAGCAGCCCTCTAGGGACCTAGACGGCCGCTGCTGATGGGGCTCTGACTCCTTATCCGCCACCTTTCTTTTTATAACACCACAAAATTTAACATGGCCAGCATTCTGGGAACTTAGCGAGAGCACGTCCTTTACCATCTGGGTATCCCGAGAGCAAAATTGAGCCCCATCTGCGGCTCGTGTCCTATCAAACCGCTAGTGGACCCGAAAACTATGCAACCACTAGCTCCTAGCTCTTCGGTTCTTCTTATCCGCAGATTTGGATACGCCCTAGAAGGTTTTAGCGGATGGCCGGAGTGGCCGGGCCGCGTGGATTGAGCCTCCAGCCCAGGATCCTCGAGGCCACAACCCTGCGAGAGATCCATCGCTGACCGAACCCACTAGCGGGTCGAATCGAGTCAACAATAGCAACTTATAGCATGCCGAGACTTATCAGAAGACGCAAGGGCGGGGTGAAAATTTTTTTCTTCCCATTGCTTTCGAGCTTCGCCGCTCTAATTACGCGTCAGGACTGTCCGCATGTTTTGGGAGAGACGAGCATGCTCACATTGGAAAATCTCCCTGTCAATCCGCGCAAATCACTTGCAGAAACCGGCATCGTTGCCGTCAGTGTTCAATGCCTGACTGTCCCATGCCTGGCAGCTGCACCGATGCCATTGCTTCCCAAAGCGGTAACGGGCAACGCAAATCGCAAACCGTCGTGGTGAAGCCGAAGCTCAAGGGCTCAAAGACCCCCGAAGACCTGATGCCCGGTGGGGTGAGAGAGGGGCCGTCGCGAAAAGCCAAGTTTCCAACCCAATCCAAGCTCTCCACTATCACCGACACCGAGCCTTTCGTCTGTTGACACGGGCCTCTTGATGCTGTCAAGGTCCCTGAAGCATAGGGCGGCTCCGAGCACGTGGTTCGTCAGTGTGCAGTGATGGGTGCATGGTGGCGGTGGCGGCCCCTGGCAGATAGCGAGTGAACCACTCTGAAGCCGCTAAAAAAAGCCACCTGCAGCGGATCTTCGTAGAAACACCACCCAAAACACAACAGTCTCACCTTGGCGCTGTTCCATCCACACCTCATCCACACTTCATCCACTTCAACGTCTCGACACACCCGCACCCAGTCACTCATCCGAAATCCGATTCATAGAACCGTCAAGCCATACCCGAGCCAATCCTAGATGGGACATGAGCCTCAAGCAACTAATGAAACGGCAAAAGCAAGCTCGTCCCGCCCGCTGCAGGGCGCTGCTGATAGCTTGCCGGGAGCACCCTGACGGCAAGACCACTGTGATATCGAGATAGCAACACCGCCGTGGGCCAAAAACTTAGCACTTGGTAGCTGCCCAACAAGGTCTCCAGTCACCGCAGTCTTCTCTCTCTTCCCGCCCTCTCCATTGTCACTTAGATCCGATCGTTCACAGGCATGCTGTCTCGGTCCTCTTTCGGCGACCCACCAACCCTTATCGCCTCTTGCTTAGTTCCAGCACCCCATCGTTGCGCGAAGGCCCAGTTTTGTTTCTCGCCCCAGGTGCGAGACGAGAAAAAAAAAAGTCAATCTCTGGGTCCTCCCACAGATCATTTACTGCCATGAGAAAATCTTCTTTTCCCCCTTGGGCTCCCGCCCAACGTCGGGAGAGACATTGTCTCGAGAACTCAGTCCTCAACCTCCTGAAACCACTCCTGAGTTTCCCTACTCCCTAGACATTCTACGGCAACCATCGGCCGCGACAGCATGTCGGCCGAGCAGAACGACAGCAACAGACCCAGCGAGGTTCCCACGCCCATCCGCAAGGAGAAGAAGCGAGTCGGGTGGCACCCCAACGGCGAGAGCACTCCAGGAACAACTAGGGGCTCCCCCGGAGAAGCTCAAAGTGTTCTTCTATCAGTTCGGGGCTCTCCTAAGCTCGTGCCAGGCCAAACTCCACCGGGAGCTCCTGATGCCCTCGAATTGAGCATTGCCCTGACAAAAATCTTGACTGCGGAGCAAGACAACGAGCGCAGAGAGGAGGAGAAGAAAGCCTCGCCAGCCCTCACCCCAGAGGTGCAAGGCCCGAGGCGTCCTAGACCAGCACTCAGAAGGAATACCAGCTACGATGCCCCTGCTGAACGCCACAAGGCCGATCTGGCAGAGTCCAGGGCCACGCAGCGCCAGCTTAAGTCGATGACGGATGCTCGACAGAGGGCCGATCGGCTGGCCGTCTCCGTCGGCAGCTACTCCGCGCAAGGATCTAGGCGAAATTCTAACGAGCTACAAGCGCCGACATTCCAGCGGATCCTGAGCGACTCAGATGAAGATGAGACAGAGACGGAGCAAGAGATGCCGCCTAAGACCAAGGCCGTCCGTGATGGTGTCACCCCCAACCTACGTCAGCGGGTACCCAGGGTTGACTCCGGTCTTTGGGAGGATCACACCCTCGCGGAGAACCTCGTCAAGTCTCACACAAAGAAGGGTAACAAGGATTTATTCACCCCGAAGCCCCACGGCAGTAGCTCTTCTGGCACAGCGACTCCGATACTCCAGCAGGCTTATGCTCACGACTACGTTCCAAGGCCTGCCAAGTATCGTGGCGGCATCTTGTCTTCGCTCTTGAAGCTCTATAATGACGACAGAGCGGGTGCATCCAGTAGTGGGCACAACACGCCTAATACACCAGGGACTCCTCACTTATCACCCCGACCCTCACCACCTGCATCTCGACCAACTTCCTCGATCGGAACTCCACGGTCTCGACCGAGTAGTGGTTTGTTCAGCCATCATAAGTCTCGTAACTCGACTTCGTCCTTGGCTCTAACTGAGCTTATCAAGTCTTCCTCAATGTTTGCCGTTCCAGCATCTGCCGAGATTTCGGACCACTGGGAGAAGCTCAGTCGTGAGCAGACTCCTCCTCCCAAGAAGCGTGACCAGATCCGGATCACCGTCCACATTGCCGGCATCATCGCACGCCACCGATACCTTCTGAAGCTATGCAAGGCCCTCATGTTGTACGGTGCGCCTACGCACCGCCTCGAGGAGTACATGACCATGTCTTCTCGAGTCCTGGAGATCGAAGGACAGTTCCTGTACATTCCGGGCTGCATGATTATCAGTTTTGACGACAGCACAACTCACACCACCGAGGTCAAGCTTGTCAGGGTACTTCAGGGCATTGACCTGGGACGCCTTCGAGATGTCCACAACATCTACAAGGACGTCGTGCATGATAAGTTGGGAGTGGAGGAAGCAACCAAGCGGTTGGAAGATGTGATGAGTCGGCCGGACAAGTTCAACACCTGGTTCCGAGTGTTTTTGTATGGAGTGGCTTCAGCATGCGTAGCTCCTTTTGCTTTCCAGGGACGCTTCATCGATTTGCCCGTCGCTTTCCTTCTTGGATGCATCGTTGGAATCCTCCAGCTGGTCTTTGCCCCCAGCAACGAACTCTACTCTCACGTCTTCGAGGTATCCGCTGCAGTCATCACGTCTTTTATATCGCGAGGCTTTGGTTCCATCAGGGGCGGCGAGCTCTTCTGCTTCAGCGCCCTAGCGCAGAGCAGTATTGCTCTTATCCTTCCTGGATACATGGTACTCTGCAGCTCACTGGAACTCCAAAGTTACAACATCGTCGCTGGCAGCGTGCGTATGGTTCACGCTATGATTTACACCCTCTTCCTTGGATATGGCATCACAATTGGCGCATCCCTCTATGGCATGATGGACCAAAACGCCACCAGCGCTACGACCTGTTCGGACCCCCTCCATCGCGGATGGTACTTCCTCTTTGTTCCCGGATTCACCTTGTGCTTGTGCCTCATTAACCAGTCCAAATGGAGGCAAACGCCTGTCATGATGGTCATGTCGCTTGCCGGTTTCTGCGTCAACAGCTACTGCAGCGAATACTTTGCAGGAAACGGCCAGATATCCAACATGCTCGGCGCACTGACCGTCGGTATCCTGGCAAACCTGTACTCACGCCTCGGACGGCATGTGGAGAATGCCTACTTGGACTTCCTGGATTGGTGGAACTTGACTGTTCGACCTCGACTACTAAGATTGAGAAAGAGGAGGTCAAATTCCGATTCATGGTCTATCCCATCCACCCTCGTTGACCCAGAGTCCGGCGCCAGCACCCCTACAACTACAGCAACGCCCGAGAAGAAACCCCGAAAGGTTGGCTACAGCCTGGCGGCTGCTGCCATGCTTCCCGCCATTTTCGTCCAGGTGCCCTCGGGCCTGGCTGCTGGTGGTTCTCTGCTTGCAGGCGTCACCTCTGCCAACGAGCTTACTGGAAACTCAACTCACTCCGCAAGTGATGGAGGTGGCATCGCTACTCTTGACGGAACGGCTTTCAACGTGCTGCTCAAGGTCATCCAGGTGGCCATTGGAATCAGCGTGGGTCTCTTCATGAGCGCCCTGATCGTCTATCCCCTAGGCAAGAGGAGGAGCGGACTCTTTAGTTTCTAAAGGGTTCTAGCACTGAGAACCAGTTTTAGCTGGGACTTTTGGATGGTGTGAAAAATTATTGACTTCCCGAATGGCTTGCAAGATGGTACCTGGACATTCATTTTTACAAGGAGGGTTTTTGGGACTTGGACATTCACAGTCCACGAACGCAGGGACAAGATTCCATCCCAAAAAGAAAAAGGAGGCTTGGAAGGAGAATAGATATTTGGTTTATTGGATTTCGGATTTTGGATTTTTTTTTTTTTGTAGCAGACTGGGAGCGACTGGGAGCGACTGGGAGCGACTGGCGCAGAGGTGTGGTTGCGAGACAGCGGTTCCTGATTTTTGTGATTGAATTGGCACTAGGCAATTTTTGTGGAAGTGCATCTTTACTTGTCTACCTACATCTCTTTTGTATAAAGTCACGGGACGGTCAATACCGGGATTTGAACAGCATCCATGTTAAGTCAGTGCTGATAATATATAATCAGTGTGTTTTGCTGTATCTTCAAGTTGGTCTCGAGTAACATGTGATGTCGCTACACTTGGTAAAAAAAAAAGTGACGTCACCAGGCAGCCTTCATAATTTGGTACTTTGGCACAACTCCTCATTTCGCGATTCATTGAAGATCCCGAAGATCCTTCTCCCTCAATATGTCTGATCATCTACTTTAAGCTTTTTCGCAACCCCGTTCGAGAATTGCATCCCTTGCACTTTGCGATGAAGATCAGATCCGAGCGCGTCTGGTCTTTGCACTTTTTATCACGGGGGGTTTGGTTGGTAAGAGGTGGAGTAGTTCCAGTATTGGTGCGACTGAGGTGCGATAACAATGGAGTAGAATCATTAGTGGGATGAGCTGCAAGTTGGCCAGGCAGAAGGAGCTGAGAATGAGCATCACCGGGTGCTTGCGTGGTTCTGCCCGAAGACTGTCCAGGCTTTGTCCGAGATGCGCCCCCAAAACCCCCCCTTTGAACTCAGGAAAAGCATCTGCTTTTGAAGGCTTTTTGCAACCCATCAGTGTCGCCATCACTTGGAAGTAATTTGTAAAGGCCGACCACGAGCTCAACAAGGTCTGGAACCAAGGACCAAGTTGCCTAGATGTAGGCTTTTAGAAACTACGGTACAGCGACAATAACGGTTTTGGGAACCTAAAGAAAATTTGATGATAGCCCATTTGAAAGCTTTCTCCGATACCAACATTTCATAATAAAAGCAAGCCTTACAAACACACAACTATCGCATATAACCCCTGATACAGCATCTCGAAATGGTTGCCATCATCGTGGCTGCTCGCTCTGATAAGAAACTCCTTGCCTCTTCCCAATAGCAAATTTTGTCCAAACTATCTATCCCTCTGTTTCTTTTCAACACCCTAAATCGACACCTAACAGGCTGAAAATGACGGGAACCTTAACATGGATGCGTATTCCTGCAGAGATTCGCCTCCTCATCTTGGAGGCAATCGCATCCCAGCAAAATCCGGGCTGGGCTTCTCTTGCGTCTGTATGCAGAGAATGGCAGCATGTTTTGGAAAAGGCCAACTTTTACAAAGTAACAGTGCCATCATCCCGTCTAAATGATTTCAAGGAAATCATGTCCCCGCAGAAGAGAAGCTTGATGCACCACATTTACTTCGAGATCGAATTGCCACGATACAAATCCTCGTGTTGCTCGAAACAACGTTCGGCACCAGTCCATATCAGCCGCATTGTTACTAATGCGCTGGTGAAACTTTTTGTAGCCCTCAGTGGTTGGGAAGCCATGGAAGATTTGACGTTGGAAATCAATGTATACTCTCCCAGCGACAACGAGCATTGGTTCAAGGACATATACCTGTCTTCCAACGATGTTGACCACGATGAGACTCCCATCATGCCGGCTGTGCCGAAGACGCATCATGACCCATAGCATGGGTGGGTGGATGGTCGAAGGGTCCAGGTTCCTCCGAGGTCAGCAACCAAGAAGCTCTTCCGAGAAATTGGGCTCCTACCCGATAACTCGTGGCCTCACGTTAAAGCCGTCACTGGCCTCGTTATACGCCGCCAACTCCGGCGATGCTTTGTGCCGATGGGGTTAGACATCCTTTTCGATCGATTAGATGGTCTGAAACACGTATCCTACGAGCCATGGGTGCCATATGACCGACACAAGGAAAAAAAAGATGGGCGTAAGCACCCGAGTCTGCGGCAGGGATTAAAATTTCCACGAACTCGTCGTCTTAATTACCTCTTGGCCGTCAACCGCTAACTCTCAGATATAGTTCATTGTATTATAATGCAACAGTGTCTTCCGGATACTCTCGACAATTTAGTTATATTCGAGGACTCGTGCGAGTTCTATGACCTGTTTGCGAAACAACGAGTCCATACGACCTTATTCCTGGGGGATGATTACCAAGAAGAGCTGGCTGGAGTTCTCGCCAATAAAAGCCTTAACCTGGAACGTCTCGCCATATCCTTCATGATCAACGCCGAACAATTCTTCGGGAGGTGTCAACCACCATGGACCTGGCCACGTTTACAATCTCTAGCCCTTACATCCCAGCTCCTACACGGCGGAGAGGATCGCGCGGAGATTGAGGCTTTGCTCGCCCGAGCTAGGGTCGTCGTTCAGAAGATGCCCAAGATGCAGACGTTTGTGCTGTGGAATGGTGGAAAGGGACATGCTTGTGCATTTATATATCAGGTAGACAGGGACAGGGTCAGGGCCTCGATCACCTGGCGCGGAACTTGGCATCTGGAGTTGTGTTCTCGCCTGGTCAACTCGTGGCGACGGCTTGCTTGGAAGAGATCCATTTCCGAACTTGAAATAAGGCACGAGCGCATTCTAGACGTTGTAGAGTCTCACGGAGATGCAGTCCACCAACTAAAACTACCTTGCCAAGTCGTCGAACCTGCATCACTTTGGCAAATCCGGAGAGAAGCATGCAGCTTAGCACGAGATTAGATATGTCCGTAATTGTACGATCCTCTTATCAAATCAGGACTCTACAATATTGTGTACCCTAAAGTCCTACAATCGTCTACATGGTTTATATATAATAGCATACTACAAAAATAATGGTTGCATACTATTAGTATTCAGCTACCTAATTACTTGGCTACCTACTATATACAACAAAGTGTATGTATGTATCACTCCCCAGATAACATCAATTACAGTTGGTAGTTAATCATGTAGACGTATTCTAAGACAGTCTACATTATTTACTTCTCAACTAATCTTTGTATGCTGGTAGTAGGGTAAACCTTTCTGTGTAGGTGTATTGTGCTGAATTTTATGCGTATACCGCACGTGGCAGGCCAGCAGCCGTTGTGTGAGAGTCCGTTGGTGTTGTACATTGTGCAAAGAAGAGAGTGCAAAAAGCTGAAAGAGCATATGCATGGAAGTATCGTGTGCCGCACGTGGCGGGCCAGCAGCGGTTGCGTCACAGCCTGGTCCTCAGAATTTTCTATGATTTCAATGCTTACCTGTGAAGAAGGTTGTCTTTCGGTTGATGCTCCCACTTGAGATTAGACGCTCCTTCCCCATCAGCATGCTCAAATGTGAGTGAGCCCATGATGCGCTTTCTACGCATTTCTCAAGGTAAGAACGACTTCAACGGTGCTGTGAATAAAGAGAAATATCACCTCTTGTTTTAGTCTATGCTTTCCTTTCTTTCCACATCACCACCACCACCACCACTAGCATCAGCATGAGCATTAGGATTAGCATCGGCATTAGCATCAGCATTATCATCAGCATTAGCATCATCGTTAGCTCCAGCAGCACCAGCAGCACCAGCAGAAACAATAGCAACAATAGCAACAGCAGTAGCAGTAGCAGCAGCAACAAATGTGAGTATGGCATCATGTTTACTGGCACGCTTAATTCTAGAGGCGTTCAATTTTCTCATCACCTCCCTTGACCACAGAGGCTAATACTTAGTCTTGGGCCGACATTGCGGTCCGGCCGTGCCGTGTCCTGGGTCAGTAACCGTTGACCTTGTCCAATAAGTTCGGTGAAGCCAAACCAGCCAGATGTGGATGGGATATCATAGCAGGTTGGATGGAAAACGGATGGGATGGAGGTGGTATCTGCTGTCGGTTATTCTTGTCTCATAAAATGCACGAAGAATAAGTTTGCAATGTTGACACCCGCCTTAACGTTAAGTGGGAGTCGTACGACTTGAAACCAAACGACTACTTCTTTCCAGAGAGGGACACTGCAGATGGGCGGCTGGCCCCAGACAGCGTCAAGAACAGACTAATTGATGAGTTCCCGGACAAGACACGCTTCTCGCACGACGACAAGGGTGAGCTCACGGCACTGCTGGAAGCGGACACGAGCCTCCTGGCGGATAACAAGGCTGTCGACTACTTCCTCTTCTTGGTGCGGTTCCCGAGCCCCGACTCAATGCCGGCGCTGTCGTCACATATCTCCGTGCTCAAGCCCAATGCCAGCAGCTGGCGCAGCGGCGTCAATGACGTGGAAGGCCGGTGGACGTATCGTGCGGCGGTGCTCGACCTCTTCTGGGCTAAGCACACGCTGCGGGCGCGGACAATGACGGGAATTGTCAAAGCGTTCAACAAAGTGGAATGGAATGGAATGGAAATTGTCTTCAACATATTATGATCAATAGCTTAGGGATTGAGAAAATTTTGAGCTCCGGAAGCTTCCGTACGAGGTATCATGACGTCTACCTTGCCGTGACCGAACCGTTCCACCCCCAACGTTTCGATTACGCTCCTCCAGTATTACCCCCATGTTCTCTAAGACCCTTTTCTTTACGTCAATTGTATAACTAGAACCGGTCTCACTGCCGCGTACTCCTCTTAACCCGGCAATCTGGACGGCATCGCTGAATCAAAAAAGATAAGACTTGTTCCCTCACACACCCACCCACATCCACCAAGGCGAACGTAACATATCAGGAATGACGCTTTACATTTGGGGGCCATTTCACGACAAGATGGTAGAACAGGTCTCGGTGATATTCTACAATATTGCCGTCGAGCTAGGTTTCATTTGCGAGGGAAAGAGGGAAAAAAGAAGAAAAGAAGGACCAGTGCTGCTGTATCAACCAGGAGGAAGAGTTCCATTGGACCAAATCACATTTCCACACACCCTGGGGGGGGGGGGGGGGGGGGAGGAAACTGGAAGGAATTCAGAGACACACGTCACATAAGGAAACTAGGCAGCCTGTGTGTCCCGGCCGCCAGAATTCAATTCCTATCTCCGTAGCTCCGTAGGAAAGCTTGCTCGCGGTGTCTATTAGGGGATGTAACTCTTACTTCACAACACCACCACTTACACGAATTCGTCTGTCGATCGATGGTTGAACCAGGAGACATTGGGAATTAAAAGACGCAGACTGATCTTCACAAACCCAACATGACGGAAACCAAGATGTTCTCACCACCACGAAAAAATGTCCCCCCCACTGTTCTTGACCTCCCAACCTCCTCAGTATCAAAAGGCCGTTCCCAGATATAAGCCATCATGGCATTGAAACGTCATACCCGCCCCCCCCCCCCCGTTTCAGCAGCCACCCGCTGCTACGGCTAGACATATTTGTGTCTCAAACAGTACCCCCTTTTCTTTTTCTCCGTCCTTCTTCAACACGCCCCCTCCCTCTCATCTCCTCTCCAGCAGAAACACCATAGGAATTTTCCAGGCCACAATTCGACCGAAGTACCGCCCGCCCCCCCCCCCCCCCCTTTGCTATTAAAATACCATTGCCACGTGGAAACTGGAGATGGGCGTGTGTGAGATCGCAAAGGACGCGAGACAGGATCAAAAGGTTATTCAGAGACAAGTTAGATAGCGTCTGCGTCACTCTCAAAAGGTCTTGCGCGGGTATGCAGTCTCTCTTTTTTTTTTTCCCCTCCCCCACGGAGGCGAAAGAGAGAAGAAAAAAAAACAAGGGTTTCCTTGTTTCTGATATGAGACGTCGGCTTTTAGGAATCGCGGAATGGAACATTTACCACAGGGACAGACAGGTTCCAGAACGGAAGAGAGTTGCCGGAAATAAAAGGAGGAGGAGGAGAGGAAAAAAAAAAGTCTCAAATCACTCAAGCGGTTTCTTCAAATCAAACTGAAGTCCCATCAGCTCAAAAGACATCGGCGATCGGGTTAGCGGATGCCGAGCATGTCCCTATCAAGTTGGCCAGCGCGTATCATGGAAGGGGGGGGGGGCGGCACATGATGGGTTTGGATTAAGATAACGATTTTACTAATTCATATAAAATGAATAGATTCTGTTGTCCCTTCCTTGTCTCCAAGCGTGGGGGACCAATTTACGTCGCAAGCATCCTTAGACAACAGACACGATATCAGTTTATAGGTGCAAAATTGCTTCATTCAAGACAATGCTAGTATAGTTTTGTGTTTCTTGGGTATCATTGTTCATTAATCAATCCGACTCATCCATTAGTCCACGACCTTGAGCATCTCATAGGCCTTGTGGCTAACCGCCTTCCTGGCCACCGCCATGGGATCCATCTTGGCCTTCTTCTTTTTCTTCTTAGGCTCCTCCTCCTTGACCTCGTCGCCCTCGATGGTCACCACGACCTCCTCCTCTTCTGCTTTTTGTTCCTCCTCTTCCTCTTCCTCTTCCTCCTCCTCCTCAAACGACCCACTATCCAAGAAGACCTTGAGCATGCCCTGCGAGTAACCGCTGACGAGGCATGTTCCATCCTCTTCCGAAGTGACAGGTTTGGGCGCCGTGGCATCTCCATGGCCCGTCACTCCCGCGCGGCCTCCGGCCAGGTTCCAGAATACGAGCTCGGGCATGTTGTAGCCGGCAGCCTCGAATCGGCCCTTGATGCGCTCGTACGATGTGCTGAAGTTGCTTTCGCAACCCGCTTCGTCAAACTGCATGTCGCTGAAGACGAAGATGCGCTTCACCATGTCCTCGGGCTTGAGATTGTTCTTGACCGCCATGGGAAGAATGAGCCGCTCAAACACGGCGACAAAGTTGGTGTTCATGCCCCAGTCTGCCGAGTTCATGTCCTGGTACTTCTCGGCAAGAGACTTGGTCAAGTCAATCTGCACCACCGCCGGCTCAGAGCTGAAGGTGATGAAGGACCCACCAAATGGAGGCTTGGTGACCTCGGCGATCAGGAGGGACAAGCCTATTGCCGCCTCCAGCGGGTTCGTCTTGTCTGCAAATTCAGGATACGTCATGCTGCCCGAAACGTCACAAACGGCGATGCTGTTTTCCAGAGTGCCGGAATCCTTGATGCGTTGGACCAGCGTCTTCCATTGCCCATCAACAACCTTGGCCTCCATTGCGCTTACTTTCGCCTGCACCAGCTGCGCCGGTGTCATGCTCGCCTTCCTGCTTTCAGAAAAGTTATCGTATGACGCGTAGTCGCCGGTGACTTGATGAATAAGCGTCGACGGGAGGAGTGTGGCGCCCGAAATCTTCGCCTTGCCTTCGGCAACCTTGTCGATGTACTTTTCGAATCGCTCCATGTCGTTCTGAATGAAGAGCTTCGAGTAGTTGTTCATTGCAAGAGAGGGGATGCGGTCGTACTTTATCTCGTTGTATGTCTTGGCTGTGAGCTTCCGCTCAACAACATCGAGCTGCTTGCGCAAGGCCGAGGTGTCTTTACGGTACTCCTCACGGGCGAAGCGAAGATATGTCTCTCTGTCTGCGTTTGGCGAGAGTTCATCTAAAGAATCGCGCGGGTACAACATCTCTGCAATGGTGCTGACAATGAAGGTGTGCTTGTCGTGAAAGTGGTCATGTGTGGGAGCCCATTTTCCACAGAGAGAGATGTTTCGCTTGGCTTTAGGGTCCGAACCGCGTAAAGCCTTCAAGTCGCTCTCTAGCTGCTCTGCAAAGAGTCGTGCAATGGTCAGGTGGAGAGCTCGGTACACGGCGTTGGTCTCGAAAGCAGCCACTGCCCTCTCGTGACGCTTATCGCGAACTTGGTGCCGCGCCTCCTTGGGGTCGACCTTTTGCTTCTTGGCGGGCGGCTTCTCGTCCACTTTGTAATCGCCCCTCTGCTCTCTACCCCCACGAGCTCCTCCGCGGGCTCCTCCGCGGGCTGCTCCACGGGCTGCTCCACGGGATCCTCCACGGGATCCTCCACGAGCTCCTCCACGTCCCCGAACTGCAACGCCGCGGGCACGTCCACCTCGGCCACGAGTGTTTTGCTTGATACTCTTGCCTCGGAGGATGCCGGGGTTTTCAGAGTTCAAGACATCACGTGGGTTGGCGAGAACGGTCAGCTTGTCATTCGCCGCTAGGGCGAGGATATTGAGGAGGTCCTTCCAATATCCGTGAGAAACGCCGTGCAGGACGTCGAACTTGGAAACATCGTCGTCTTCCTTGGCATCCATAATGACAATGTCATCCTCGCCCTCTTTCTTGGCCTTTTTCTCGATGATGGGACGGCTCAGCCATCGGAGATTGGCGGCAAGAGTCAAGGGGTGGTTCTGGGCTAGCCAGCCGGCACAGCGGTAAAAGGTGTTTCTTGAGCTCTTGCCCAGATGAATGGAGCGGGAGTTGAAGATGATCTTCAGAGTGATGAGAGGGTCGGCTGCCCATGAAGATTGCAACAACTCAGATAGGCGAGGACCAGAAACGACCTCCTCGAGCTCTGCGAAGAGATCCACGAGGGCACTGTTGGTGGATCTGTAGGCAAGGTCGCCATTTTCTGTGTGCATCATGCCCTCTAGATTGCGAGTGTTCTCTTCCTTGCCGTGATTCAGCAAGCCATCCATAAAAGGGTGGGACGGTGTATCGTCCACCTTCTCCTCGTCCTTCTTCTCCTCGTCCTTCTTCTCCTCGTCCTTCTTCTCCTCAGACTCTTTTGCGTCGTCAACCTTCATCTCATCCAGTCCCTGCCTTATTTCGGCAGATGTGGTGTCGGTGACGAGGGTAAACGTCTCTGACTCTGTTACCTCTGTCGCCTCGGCCATGACTTTGTCGTCATCAGCCGGTTGAGCTTCGTCAGAGACCTGGTCATAGCGACGGCCGAGGTCCTCGCGAAGGAAGGCATCGAACTCAGCCTGTGGCTTCTTCAGGGCATCGTGAGCCGGGAAGAGAACCGGGTAAGACGACTGAAGGAACCAGGGCTGCTGGGAGTCTGCTGAATCCATGGCGGCGTTTCTGGTTCAAGTCGATGGATGATGAGAGAGAAGTAAAGTGTCTGTCTTCCTTGTCTGGGCCACCAAAGGAAGAATGAGGTTGGGTGTGATTTATAGCCTTGGGCCTTACCAGACCAACAGGGTGTGTCAGTGACGTGGTGCGGGGAGGGACGTATCACCGATGAGTCAATGGTGAAGAATGCAAATGGGAAAAAAAATTAATTCAACCAAATAATTGAGGAAGATTGAGGGGACTGAGGGGCTTCGCTTCCAACCAAAGCTCCAGAGGACTAAGCCACGGCCATCTCAGCGGCCAATGGCCCGTCTTAGTGGAGATGCGGCGAGCGTTGGGAGACCAGCGTGTGTAGCCGCACCAGAGTGGTCACTTAGTGTGCGGCTGACGGCTGCCTGCCTGCCATGTTGCGGCGAAGCAAATCTGCCTAGAATTAACATGCGGGGGGACAACGCCCTTCGGCGACAGCTTACCTGGGACGATCGATTGCTAGATGACCCTAGCAAATGCCCCGTTGATGCACGCCGTTCCGACGTTGCACTTGGCTGCTAACATAATCTTTGTCCTTGGAGCTTGGGCCGAGTGTGGTGCATGGGTGGGCTTGTAGAGTGAGTGATGGAGGGGACGCGGGCGGCTAAGTGGGCTGGTGGGGGTCTGGCCCGCCGCCTGACTCACCGGGGAATGGTCTCAGACACCACAGCCTGCCCACAGTAGATGGCATGGACATACCCTATAGTAGCCTCACATGAACTAGGCTTCCCATAATAGCAATCACCGGCATCAGCACAAGGCGAGATGAAATATTATTAGATATTTGTGAATTATCACCCTGGAATCTTATCATCTATTCTAACTCGCCTATGCAATGCTTCTATCAAGCTGATCTCCAATGCACTGTCCTAGTCTAGGCTCGTCTAATCAATCCACGCTCCGTATCAACAACCTCATGCTTCGCAGTTGAGAGAAACTCTTGGACAACAGCCGGAACACCAGACTTTCTGATATCGCAGTGATCACACTGGCAGCGATCTTTCCCATTCTCAGCCGCATGTTCGCGACGATGCTCTGAGATGCGTTTGTATGCATCCAACTTGCGAGCATTGACCATGCCATTATTCTTGAAATAAAGATCCCAAAAGTTCTCCCAGCCAGGGCTGTGCAAGGTGTTGGCCATCAATCGATCGATCTCTTCTTGTTTTGCAATGGTCCAAGTGGAGTTGAGGAGGTAGATTCGAAGAGTTCCTCCAACAACAGTATACTGATTGCCTTGGAAGTAGCGGATGCCAGAGTGATCCATGCCGCAACCGATGTCCAATTCAGCAGAGGAACTAGCTCCGCTTGGCGCAGTCAAATAAGGATTTCGAGGGATTCGGAGGTCAGAATTGTTGATGGTGGTGGGCCAGAGCGCATTCCATGGTGCAACATCCCATTTCAAGGCAATGTGGCCAATGGGGATGTAGCTGACGTTGAGAGCTTGCTTAGATTTGAGGTCAATTTCCATTAGATCAGAATTGCAAAAGGCTCCATGTATGTGTCGCGTTTCGCCAAGACGGTAGTAGATAAGCTTGCCCTGGTTCACGAGGTGGCGTCCACGACCTGCATGAAATGTCGAAGTGAATTCAATGCTGAGTGTCCCATAACCAACATGTGTACCGGACGGAGTGTACGAGACATCAATGACATTCATTGTGCCAATCAGTTCGATGAAGAACCAAACTCCCGTCTGTGGAAACCGAGTGAACACGAGAACACGGCCAGATGCCCACTGACCAGTCTCAGGACCACGAACGGGTCTGTTAATGGAAGAAATCGGGTAGGATCTGGTAGGAATCTTCTCAACTGTAGCATGATGTTTCTTCCCCTCGGCATCGATGTAGTGAATCGGAGTTGTCTGTGCATGAGTACAGTATAGGTTTGCGCTGGAGGCCCAATTGAACTCCAAAATAGCAGACGCCATACCGCCGGTGAGCTTTCCGGGATTAACCATAGTCACGCCAAGGATGCCTCCCCAACCTTGGACACCTTTGAGCACTTGGGCAGGCGAAATGCCCACGGGCAAGTTGCTCATAATGAGACGGCGAGTGTGGATACTGTTTAGGTCCATGAGATGTCCGTAGGCTTCATCAAAAGGCGGATGATCGGCTGGCCAGTGGATCTTGTCGGTATCATCAAACAAAACAGAGGTATCGTAGTTAGAGATATGTCGGTTCGGAGCGACCTCGTGCTCCTAGTCACAGAGGCCTTCAATTTTGACAATATCGCCATCTTCATCAGGCGTATCGAAGGTCTCACCAGAAAATCTCTCATCCTCGGAGATGAACTGGGCATGGGTCGAGGTTAGATCGTTCTGTTTAATTTAAGGGATTGGGTCCGGTGATGCTTACATCCATGCCCTCCAGTTCTTCATACTGTTTGATGGCATCGACAATCATTTTATCTCGCTCCCAGGCCTCCTTGAAAGCCCGAGCGAGATACCTTTGGAGACCAGCAGCGGTACGCTCCGTTCCATCGGATGGCTGGTTGGCCAAGACCCGAAGGTGTTCCTGGATTTGACAAAGTTAGCATCTTGAATACCTAGAAGGATGGGGAATCGCGTACCCTTGAGAGTCTGATATCCAAAAGACTAGCTTTTTGCTTGGCAAAAAGACTTTTCATTTCCTCGCGGAGATGGATAGCTAATTCGGACGACGCGTTGTCCTCGGGGTTCTTGATCTTGGTGGCGGCATCATTGAAGTGCGCCTCGATATTGGCAGCTCGCCTGGAAACAGCGTCTCGAAGGACGTCAAAGCCGAGTGAGCCTGAGAAGTCGTCGAGGGTCACTTCAGAGAAGGCGTCAGAGATCTCGTCGTCTGCGGCCGCGTCGCTGTCTGAAGTCCTGGCTTCAGAGAGAAGCGAGGATAGCTTGGAAAGTAAAATCATGATAGCAAAAGGCGAACGGAAATGTATTTGGGGAGAAAAGAAGGCAAATAAAAGCGATAGAGAGATAGAGAGAACGAGAGAGCAAAATCGAAATGCAAAAGTCAAAGTGTTGTGTGTTGTGTTTAGGAATTCAGGAGGTGAAGGAGGGGAAGTGGCAAGAGGTTAAGTGGAAGGCAGCAAGAGCTTACGACCTAAACCTAAGGAGAGCAAACAATTCACTGGCGCTGGGATCAGGTAAAAAATCATGAGACAGCCATCGTGGAGCCTACCCTAACTAGGGGAAGGCCAGGTAAGCTGAATTCAGTGGCAACGCATCGGGAGAGACCAAGGTTGTGTCCTAGAGCACGAAGAGAGTGTTCTTGTTATTCGATGCATTGCGGATTGCGATTCAACATCTGATGCTTTCCGAGCCTACTGATCTACGTGGTAGTATTGAGTGTTAGTGGCCAAAGTTCACTCACCAGCGGAGAGCTCGCCATGGCTCTTGACGCTGCAACTGCGCTCTAGTCTTGGATTACGCCGTCAAATATTGAAACAAAGGAATTTTATTACACGAGTATGGAAAATATTTAAAGGAAGCTTTCTTCCACGGTAGATTCCAAGACGGCCATGTGCAAAGCAAATGCTCAGGGGCTGCTGACTGACATGCGACTGCGTCCTCGGAGCGGTCTAGGGATAGAGAAAACCCCAAAGAGCCTCGCAGAATAATCACACAAAGAATTCACAAAGAAGTGAACTTGTTCGACGGAGCGAGCCACCTTCCTCAAAAACCGAATGTTGGTTCAGGAATCGTTGGGATAGCGTGGGATGAGTTGTCACACCGAGGTGAAGCAGAACTCTACATCGTGGCCAAAACATTGAGTCAACATCGGGGCCTTTCTTTTTTTTTTTCCCCTTTTTTTTTTGCGAACAAAAGAACAACATGTATTTCCTTTGAAGAGTTGCCCTGACTCATCCTTTTGGGTCCCAGTTCGCCAACCTGGGAGTTCTTGTTGGACTAGATAATCTGGTTTAGGGCTGTCCACGTCCGAACATTCAGGCTCCGTGGAGAACATGATACTATCATGACATAATCGATGCGTAGCAGATTCGCGCTTTAACTTATTTCTTATCATTGGGTATATGATGTTCTATCTCGAACCAGACTCCTGCCGCTGCGACGCCAGGTCTGCATAATATTGTAACAAAGACAAAGAAGCGACCAAGACTCCAAGGCCTAGCTAGCTAGTGCCATGTATGTGGTTTATTATTATTTTTTGTTGCTTTGACGCCCTGATATCTCCACCATATTTCCTTGTCGCGCGTCCGGAACCAATGCAAGTGCCTAATTTTCTAGTTATATACTGGGAACCATGCCGAACTCCAAACCAGTTGATATTCTATTCCCTTCCCATCTCACCACAGGCTCCTTTCGATGCTTCTTTGTGGGAGGCTCTTCCACCACCAAAAACTCCTCTTGATCATCAGGCATTCCATCATGTGTCGCACCTGCGCAGTCGCTATTCATACTGGCCTCCACCACGTCTATCTCGTCTTCGCCCCCTGCAAAAGCCTCGCTGACACTCTTGTACTGCTTGGCCGGGGCCCAAGGGAGTGTCGTCTGTCTGAGAGGCTGCGGTTTTTTCTTTGCTGCGGTTTTCTTCTTGGATCGTTTCATAAATTCTTGCACTAATTCAGGTGCGAGATTCGACTCGGGCTCCCACGACGGGTTCATCTCGGGTGGCCAGTCGCCCTCCCAGAGGACTTTGAAGTAGCGCACCAAGCCGACACCCTCAACGTCGTATAATTCCGAAGCCTCGACGCATTTTACTTCCCAGACTGGCTCTTCAGTTGTCTGTGCAGCGTCTTGGTCATCCTGAGCAGGTTCAGGTGTTGGCTTTGCTGTCTCTTTGGACATAACTTCTTTTTGTGTCTTCTTCCTTGGTTTTTTAGTTGAATCTTTTGCTTGTGGTTTTGGTTTTGATTTGGGGGTTGATTTGGATTTTGCGGAATCACCCGCGGTTGGTGTCTTGAGCTCCATACCCGGTGTTTCAAACTGCAGAGGGGACAAAGGCGCAGAGCGGCCCAACGGCGTGAATGATGATGTCGGTTTCTTGATAGTCGACATAGCCCCATTCGTGGGTGTACTCGAAAGCCCAAGCAATTTTGGTAGTGGAACCGGGGTTTCCTTCTTAAGGACAATGCTGGCTGGTACCGTTGATGCTTTTGGGGTCGCTTGTCGTGATGATGTCCTCGATCTGGAAGTGGGTGCATGGTTCTTGGGACCAGATGATTTGGCTGATTTTCGGACATTTTTAGATTGTTTGGAGCATTCGGAGTCTGTGTTTTGCTGACTCGCCACGAGTTCGCTCGGTTCCTCAGAGTTGTACTTGGAGCTCGGCAACTGGTCATGATCCAGGTCGCTCCCGACCGCCCACGAAACGCTCTGCGCCTCCTCTTCCAACTGCCGCGATGGGCTTGTGTATATATCCGAAATATCCTCAAAATCTCGCGTTCGCTTCTTGGATGGTGTGGTTATACTCATAGCTCCGCTCTTGGGTCGTCCAGTCCTCAGAACTTCGTTGTCCAGCTCCGCAATCGTAGCAACCTCGATCTGGCTGTGGACAGGAGGTCTCCCGCGCTTCTTCTTTAGTTTTGGCTTTTCCTGCGTCTTTTCTTGCTCCATCCTGGCCCGATCCTCGTCCAGCTCTAGTTCCATCTGGTATTCCCATTCCTCGAGGGTATGGGGAGACACATAGTCAAGGATCTGCATGGCAGGCACCAGCATGCGCGCTGCCGGAAGGTCATGCCACCCCACTATGTAAGTCATGCGCTTCGGTAGCGGCTTCCCGTCGGCAGCGATGCCGGGGGAGGGAAGGAGGATTCGCTCGAGGATGTACGCGGTCGAGTCTCGCGCGGGCAACAGACTGATGCGCTGCAGCGGGGGTCCAGAGCCGGGGACGT
Organism: Calonectria pseudoreteaudii; assembly: GCA_001879505.1. NCBI lineage: Eukaryota > Fungi > Ascomycota > Sordariomycetes > Hypocreales > Nectriaceae > Calonectria > Calonectria pseudoreteaudii. Next base: position 40,920 of record KV875234.1, read on the forward strand.
AGAAGCGAGGCTTCGATGGGAGCTCGATGACGATTCGCGTGCTTCGGCATGATTCTCGCTTGCGTTTGAGCGGATTGGGCGTTGGGGACGATGCCATCACGTTGAGTTGTGTCAGCTCCGCGTTCCGCGCTGGAGCTCTAATGGTTTAGGTGCGGTGACCAAAGCGCCAGCGCGGCGAGTCGAGGGCCTCTCATGAATGAACGAGAAGACAAAAGACGGACTGCCAAGCTAGAAAAGGATGAAAGCTTTGCTTGTTCCGGAGGAATAGGGTTTCGTTTTTTTTTTGTTTTAAAGTCTGGTGCCAAAAGCTGACTTGTTCGTGTGAACTTTGGCCCTCCCTCAGGAAAACCCAAAGCGCGGGATGTAAATGACTAAGCCACCCAGGGTCAGCCTTTAGATTTTAAAAGCCATTTTTGTAATGATCGCATTAGCCAGGACAAAGAAACCCTTTGAAATAGATTAAAAAAAACGCCATCACTTCTAACTCACCTCCAATTGATTTAAGCTAAATTAAATTATAAAAAAGCAAATACTGAAATCAATATGTTTTTTCTTATATAGAAAAATAGCTTTTATAGCTATACTCACTAGTGTGGTGGGGTCGAGTCTTTTTCTAAGCATCTCAAGATGGGTAATCGGAGGGTAGGCGCTTACCCGCGGTTAACAAGCGCCGACATTTTCTCGCCCTCCATGAGATCACAAATTCCTAATCCAAGCTTTGGAGAGCTGCCTCGAGGAATCCCCAACGTCTCATCGCCGACGAACGGTCCGACCCATCTCCACTCAACCCTTTGTTCAATGCGCGCGTAATCGCCTCGCTGCGCCCATTCCAATCGTCGACGAGTACCCTCATTTCGCTTCCCACCTTTCAACATGGCCTCGCCTTTCAAGACCTTCGTCTTGCGCTACCCATGCCAGGCCGCGGCCGTCGCTACGGGCCGCAACGCCGCCGCCGCCAGCGGGCTGGTCGCCAAGCTGCCGAAAGCTTCCTTCTCGACCGCCGCCCGCCCTGTGACGTGCCTTGCCAACACCACGCCTTTCCGCCAGCAATGCCTCGCTGCTGCCATCCCCAAGACGTTTGCCCGGGCGAACTCGGGCCAAGCCGCCGTGCCCGCTGAGCCCGCTCAAGCCGGCGCTGCCCCTCTCGATTGGAACACCTTTTTCGACCTCCGTCTCAAGCGTCGCCGTGTCCAGCTGGTCTTTTCCTTTGCCAGTAGCCTGTTGGGTGGTGGTTTTGGTGCCGTCGTTCTGTCTTCGGGTGTCGGCGAGTTGGTTACCGAGAAGATTGCTCTCGACCCCATTGTTACTCTGGGCCTGGCCACAATGTCTTTTGCCGCCCTCGGATGGCTCGCCGGACCCAGCATTGGCAGCCAGGTCTTTTGGTTGACGAACCGAAAGTGGAAGCAGCAGATGACCAAGAAGGAGGCCGAGTTTTTTGCCCGCATCAAGAAGCACCGTGTCGATCCCAGCAACTCTAGCGCCGGAAACCCAGGTTAGTAATTGCCCAAGTCTTCCAATTGAAATCTCAATCATAAAAAAAAAACTAACACTAATTTTCACTCCTAGTTCCTGACTTTTATGGCGAAAAGATCCAGAGTGTATCCGGATACCGCCGCTGGCTGAAAGATCAGAAGGCCTTTAACAAGAAGAAGACTGCCAACTTTCTGTAAATTAGCATATTCCCTCTTCGAAAACGCAGCCGCAGCTCTACGGTGGCAGCAGGCTTGGTCAACTGTTTAACAAAAAAAAATATTGTGTAACGGTGTGGCTGTTGGGCAGGGACAGGCCCGCCCTTGTTGCAGCCCGGGTTTCCTCGGGCATGATGTATCATATTTCAAAACTCCCTCATCCGAATGAAATGGCTATACGGTTTCCTCTCCCTTCAGTTATCCATCTCAGATGAATGGCACGCTCGGATCGATGGCATGTTTCCACGCCTTTATCCCCCCCTTGATGTCTCCGATGAAGCGCTCTCCATTGTTGTCTAGCCCTAGATCCTTAAGCTTTTTAGCCGCAGTTTGGGAGTCATTGCCTACACGACAGACGATGTAGATGGGTGTGGATGGCGACAAATTTGAGGGGAAGCCATCGGGTGTCGCCCCGCCCCGCGTGCTCATGAAGCGACTGATTGGAACATTGATGGAGCCATCAATATTGCACAAGCCGAAGTGTTCCTCTTCTCTCACGTCTAGCAATACATGGCTCTGCTTTTCTTTGGAGATCTGACTGAATTGCTCGGCGGTGATTCGTTCATCGTCCTGGAGCAGCTGCACTAGCTGATTGACGCCACAGAACTGGACATAGTCCATTGACGTCCGTAGTTGGTCGAGAGTGAAGGCTGTTTCCGGGTCACACGCGAAGCATTCCTTCCGCTTGCCTCTCATCCTCACCGAGCGAAACGGCGTATCGGCCATGCCGCTGAAAAGGAGCATCATGGGAGTCCTGAGCTCGCCGCCCTCGAGGTCCCCGCGGGTGATGAGCTTGATGGCCTCGAGGGCCTGCAGCACGCCCATGACGCCTACTACCGGGCCAACTATGCCCCCCTCGCCGCACCCCACCACGCTCTCCGGCGGGGGTGGCTTGGGAAACACGCAGCGGTAGCAGGGGCCCTGTCCGGGCGGGTTGTTGAGGACGATAAGCTGACCGGATGATTGGAAAGCCGATGCCGAGACGAGGGGCTTGGACAGAAGCACGCAAATATCAGAAATGAGATAGCGCGAGGTCGGGTGGTCAGTACAGTCAAGCACCAGGTCGTAGGCAGAAACAATCTCCTCTGCGTTCTGAGGCGTGAGATGCGTAACGTGAGCCCTGTAGGCTATGGTGGGATTCAGCCTAGGCAACGTGTAAGCGAAAATACAGTCTTGGGCTTCTCTGGCTGAGCTGAGACAAGACGCACTCCTTTAGATATGTTATGGCGCTCTCGACTTTGCTTCTCCCAACCCTCGCGGTGGAATGCGCAACTTGGCGATGGAGGTTCGACACCTCGACTTCATCTCCATCAACCAGCCCGAGAGTTCCAACACCTGATCCTGCGAGATACGCCGCGGCGGGACACCCCAGCCCGCCTGCGCCGACGAGTAAGACCTTCGCCTTCTTCAACCTCAGTTGGCCTAACCGAAGGTATTAGAACTGACGTGATTTGAATAAAAGTGAGAATAGGGTTAATAATCACCCTGTAACCCAAATTTGGGAACGATCATTTGTCTGCTGTACCGCTCATAATCGTGCTCCTCGAGTGGCCACTTCCACGCTTGCGCTGTCGCATCCTCGTTACGTTTTTGTGACTCTGCAACGGCAAGCTGCGACTTGAGCTCTACCAGTTCGGCCTCACGCCTGGCAATCTCCTTGCGGAGATTTTCGATATCCCCCATGGCTAGAGAAAAGAGACAGCACCTTTCTGAGCAAAGGGGAGGAAATTTGGAAGACGATGAAGAATTAGTCGCTTGAGCGCCTTGAAAGATGAATTCGCCAGGGTTGATGTCTCACTGCCCCTCCATAAAAACATGCCCCACCTTGACCACGGTGAAGTGTTTCTCACCGAAAATATTTCTGGTTCCCGCCCAAAGAAACGGGCTCCAATTCCGCCCTCCGACAACCTTTTCCCACAGTTGTTCACTTCAACGCTCAAGACAAGACGCAATGGTAAGTCGCTCGCACCATCTTCACTGAATTGCCCAATTAATAGGCATCGCTAACCACCGCCCTCTCAACAGGCTCCGCTACCCCCCGCCCTCAAGAAGCCCTCGGCTCGTACTCTGCGACACCAGCGCATCACCGGCCAAATTCACCCGCTGCTCCCCGCAAAGACATTCCGCTCTGAGGCTAACGTCTCCGACGACTTTCTCTCAACTAAGCGCGACCGCCGCATCATCAAGCACTCTTCGTTCGTCTCTCGCATCACGTCATCTCGCATCACAAAGACCAAGCGCCGCCGCCCTGGCAACAAGCTCAAGGCCAACCTCGAGGACCTTGCCGACGCGCTGCCCGAACTGGAAGAGGGCGAGGGCGAGGCCGAACTCGCGGGAAAGATTAAGCACAAGAGCTTGCGCTCTCGAAAGGGTGCTTTGAAGCGCAAGGAAAAGGTCGTCCGCGGCGAGATGGACCGCTTCGGAGTGAGCATGGCCAAGCTGGTGGGAACTCCTGGTGCTGCGCAGACAGCGACGGTGACGGCACCCGCGGGGTTACAGCGTGACCAGGAAGACGAGGATGATGATGAAATGGATGAGCAGCAAAGCAAACCAGCCGAGCCAGCATCAGCACCCGCACCTCCAGCGACGGCGAATCGATGGGCGGCACTGAGAGGATATATCTCAGCGACTATGGAGCAGAACCCGGCCTTTGTTGGCAAAAATTGAACAAAGTTTTGGTGGTACGGACCGGCGATAATTTGGCCACTGATGCTAGAATGAACAAAGTCTTTCCAGTCAAGCTGCATGCATGTATCATGACGACATGATAAACCAGGAGTTTACGGAGTCGGGCATTTGAGAGTTAAAAATTCAAATTGAATAAGAAATGATAAAATAATCTTTATGCACCGTGTCATCTTGTCTTGTCTTGTCTTTTAGTCCGTTTCATGGTTCCGTGTCTCGCACCCAGACCTTTTCTTCATCCTGTCAACGCCATGTTGCAGCTCGACCCATGTCCCGCCATCGTCTTCTTGCCAATGCTCTCTTAGAGTCTGCTCACCGACTGCTATTTACACAGCCACGGTGCCACCGGTGCCTCGTGGCTGAATAAATGTGTACAAAAAGCACGCTTGTGACACCCTGACGCAATTACCATCCAACGCCAACGGAAAAAAAAAGTATCCGATATCAAAACCAAAGAGACAAGGAGAAAAGGAAACATCGAAATCAACCGTTCCGCATCCGTCATGATCATCGTAAGTTGGTGTACATTAGGTAGCACCAGTAGCGCTTTAGGTGTCCGTAGAAAGTGTTAATCTTGACTTCCGCTTGCCTCGAATCTTAATCATAGTGTAAGTGCTGGTCTTAGTTCGAGGCCGAAGTCGATATTTGGAAATGCCAGGACTTGTCCAATTGTCCCAGGGATAGACAGGCTCGTCTGATTCAAGCGGATCACCCAGATCCATGGGAAAGCCTCGGCGTCGAGATTCACGCATGGCGCGCAACTCGGTATAGCCCCCCCGGGAGTATTGGCGCTCATCCGGTCGCTCCTTGAACCTGACCCGTCGTTGGTTTCCTTCCTCTTCCTCAAGCTTCTTCATCTCTTGAGTCAAGAGCACTTCGAATTCCTCGCAAGAGCCGTAGCATTCCGATCCCTATTCGATCCGCGGGGGCGTCTTGTTGTGCGTAAATGGACTGGCGCTCCTCCTAGTTTGGCTGTTAGACACATCCGGGCTTGTGCTTGATCAGGGAACACTCACGATCGCCGTCTTTCACCCTCCTTTCGGAGATTCTCAATGATGCGCATCATCTCCTTGCGACCACCGAAACTATCAACCATCTTTCCTCCCATGCTCATTGACACCTTCTCTCGGGCATTAGCGCAGAGAAGACGCTTGACGAGCAGGTGGCGCATGAGGAGGCAGACAAAGACACCGCAATCGCTGCCGTTCTCTTGTTGAGGGCAGTCTTCAAGGTTGATAAATCGTAGAGGTCGTTGCAACACCTGGGCAAGTTTTCGGGTCGCGAGATTGGCTTCTGCAAAGTTGGCACCGCCAAGAGAGTCGTAGTGGAAAGCTACACCATCAAGCGCGGAGACAAGAAGCAAGGACCAATGGCTACCGCCCTCGGCGACGCTCACGTTACGGTTGTCGTTGATGGGGAGGAAGATGTGGGTGACTTTGGAGAAATCGGGTAGAGCGGCTCGGACTTGTCGCATGTCGGGCTCCTTCATTAAGAGGAATGTCATGCTGGGGCGTAGGAGGATGATACGAGCCTGGGGGTATTTGGGGAGCGTCTCTCGCTCCAGATACTCTTCCCAGAAGGCAATGTTGTTGTCGGTCAGCCAGTCATGCTTCAGCGCCTTGATGTCCTCGACGGTCAAAAGGACGTCGTAGTAACTCAGGTAGGCCTTTTCGGGTGCGAGCTACATGCGTAGTGATGTCAGTACGTGTCATTGGGGACATAGTCGGGTGGGCGAAATCTCAATGGGAGCGGGAAGTGTCCACGCGAAGGCCGTGCAGAAGGTTTACACGTACCGAATCGCCAAAATGGCGGGCCATTCTCTGTCGGAACGTCATTTTGGAGTTGAATTCGGAGGCGTGCGCGACAAGCACAGTAGGAGATTGCGAGTTGGTGGTCAGAGTGGTCGAGGCCGAGAGGGATGAGGAGGTTGAGCTCGTGGGTTCGGGAGAGGGGGAACGGGTATGACGGGTTCGTCGTCTTCGAAATGGGAACAGACCGTGTAGGCGCCGGCTGAGACAAGACCAAAAAGAAAAAAAAAAATTAGACGTCGGCGAGGGAAAAAGCGGGTCGATGATATTTGGGGCGGGACGCAAGCCCGTGAACCAGTGGACACGGACAGATAGCGCGATGAAGGGGGGATGAATATAAGACGAGCGAGAACTGAGGAGGAAGATGAAGAGGAGTCCTTGATACGAAGGGGGAGGTCGGACGAGGAGGAGTAAGATGAGAGATGAGGAGGGAGAGTGAGGGTGATGGATGACAGACAAGGCAGTCCAGACAGGTTGGCGTGGTGGTGCTGGTAGATGTAGGCAACAATGAAGGCGGGGAAACCTTGAGCGGCTGGGTTGGCTGCTCTTCCCTTTTTTTTCTTCTTCTTTTCTTCTTCTTGGGGGCAGCAGGGAAGCCGCCAAGGGGGCAGATGGTAAATTAGGCCCTCGGACCTGAAGCTGGGGAAGCCCGTCTCAAGCAGGTAAAAAGCGACAAAGAGTCCGAGCCAAAAAGGCAGAGAGGAAAAAAAGGGCCCAATAGGACCCTCTGGCGTGAAGGCGAAACACCAAAACTAACGAGGGAGGGGGGGGGCGGCCAGGGTGAGCTCGGGGTGATGTGAGGGTGAGGCGCCCAGCATCTAACGCCTTGCAGTAGACGGACCACGGCACGCAACGGACGGCGATAGGGCCAGGACAAGGGCGAGAGGACGAATAGGTCGACAAGCAGGAAAGTGAAACCAGGAGACGTGAACAGCCTGACTCGCCTGGGCCTACGTGCTCACCAGGACCTAGGACATAGGACCCTACGACCTAGCTACAAGGCAATTAAGCAAGCATGTGGGCAGTCGGTATTTCTCCCTCCTCCCGCTGCTTCCTGCACTGTCCTTCCCCGGGGCGAGCTAGCGTCTAGCCGCTTTCCGGGTGCGTCTTGCGCCTGCACCCACTGGGGCTCGGCAGCAAGTGGCCAAGGAGGGCTGTGGTTTTGGCGATGCAACTGCAAGCATAAGCATGATCCAGGTGATGACGGCTGGGAGTCACGACCGCTTTTTGGTCTCGCCCATGTAAGCCACCAGTTGACCTGCCATGAGCAAACCGTCTGAGACTTGCCCACCACCATCATCCACTAGAATGAGGCCTGCGAGCGTATTCCTGCGCACTGGTTTCTGCCTGGGGTATACATCGTTCTCTTCCATACCTCCTAGTTGCCTAGGACATAGTTGATGCTGCTTCGATGAGGCGAGGTAGCCCACTTCGGCACGCTGGACCCTGTGGGCCATAGCACTTCAACGTCCCCACGCCCACAACGAATCCCAAGCGGTGCGGGGGACGGAACAGGTAAGAAACGGTACGTAGGCTTGTGAGGCTGAGGCAGACAAGAGCGGGTTCTTGGTGCTTGGGGTGATTGAATGAGGAAAAATGATGATAATGATAATGATGATAAATTTTTCAAAATTTATCCAACTCCGGTGCATTGCTTGTTTTGGCACGGGCCTTGACGGAAACAGACAAAGAAACGAAGCCATTCACTCACCTTGGCGTGGAGCAGTGCCCCGCCCCATCAAAGTGCACCATCGTACCACGACCTGATAGGCACTCCCACCTCCCTACACGCGTGCCTTGATGTAGACGAGTAGGGGCCGGGGTCACCCACAGCAAGCAGGATTCAGGACTAATTAGCCTTTTTCAGTGCCGTTGTCTACCGTACTCGTGCGCTGTCATGCATGCGATGAATCCGTCCGGCCGGCATACATGGACATGCTGCAAAAGGCTAGGGGGTGAGGTGATGGTGCCAGGGAACAACCCCGTGGGAAGCAACGCGGAAAGCGAAGACATTAAGAAGAAACAAGTACGTGGAGAAATCCCATCTGAGCTCATAGTGTGTGACCGCATCTTCCCTCGATTCCCCGTTACGGCTTTTGCATTACATCCCTCTGCGGAAGCCCCCAGGTCTAGAACTATCTCTCGCTCGCGCTCGTCGCCGAACAGGGTCTCGCAGCGCCACCAAAGCGACGTCACCAACCGACATCATCATCGTCCGCCATCGACATTGGCAGGGGACGCGGTACGTACTTTGGCCCTCCCTCAACTCAAACATTCCCTCTTCCAGCCCAACCTTTCTGACACCCTCGGCTCATTCCACCATCCTTCCACCCACGCATCCGCATGTCCATACCCCCCCACGTCTGCAGACCAATCTGCTGAAGTCTTGCTCCAGAACCTGTCGCCTTGTGCACGTACAATTTTTGCTCGTCCCCATCACCGAAAAGTTGGTAGGGAATTGGCTGTCAACAGCAACCTCGCCAAGTTTATTTCCCAATCAGATCTCCATGGTCATTATCTTGTTTGGCACTGAGTTTGCCTCAGATCTGAGAAAATGACCTCATAGGGGTCTCTGAGACCCTGTTCGTCTTGAAACCATCTTTCTCTGTCCACCTTGAAGGTGTCAACTTCAGTCTGTAGTCTGTGCTCAATCCTGTGCGACTTGGCTTCACCACTTACTCGAAACCATGGCCTAAACTCTGGCAAAGTATTGTCTCCCCATCTCCAAGCCTCACTTATCATTCTCCATCATGCCTACATCGTCGTGATGCAGCGGACCAGGAAGCCAATTAGCCTCGTCTCCCGGCAGTTTACCGTCCATTAGCTGGCCATGCAGCGCTCGTAACCCAGTAATTGCGCGCTGGTATAGCATTCGTCGCCCCGCTGCTTTCTCTCCAATTTGCTCCAGAAGCCTTCGTCTTTTTGCGCCGCTAGATGTCACAGCATCCCTCGCTCCTTGTAATCTTTGAGCAAACGCAGCGCCGTCCTTGACCCATGTGTCAACTAAGACATGTCGCTCCCGGCTGTATTTGTGCCCGATCTTCTCCACGGAACCAACTGTGCCTTTTTTATACATCTTAGCACTACGGTAGATCGTCTCTTCTTTGGTCTTGAGATGGTTCAACATCGTCTAGTGTCACTCAGTCAATGCGCTGTCTGAAGACTGCCTCTATACACACTTACATCCACAATTCCATGCAACATTTGCGCAACCTCACCAGAGGGCCCTTTAAGTTCACCGGTTGCAACTCTTGGTTTCTCCTGTTCTCTTTCCCTTCGTCGCACATACTGATCTTGGAGTGCGCCATCTGGTTCATGGAGATTGTGTAAGAGTTGGTCGTGTACCTCTCGATTTAGTTTCTCAAAGAAAGGGGGCAGGGGTACAGGACAGGTGGGTCTCTCATCCTGTTTCAGTAAACTAGTGTGGAAGGAATCACCAGCTTTAGGTTGGTCTGGTTGTCGCGGAGCCAGTCGCGAGAGCCCAACAGTCCCTTGACCAAGGCTAGCGACTTGTGGCATTATCGATGCACCAAGCTGCGGAGCACTGGCCAAGTCCAGGGCACCATCATCTTCTCTGGGAGGACCCTAGTCTCCTAGAAACTGAGGACTGGTCTCTTTGTTCCAGTTGTGCTGGTGTCCCTTGAGTGGTCTTCCTTGATCCGGCGCAGCCGGAACTGGGCTACCGACTTCACTAACACTGAAACTTCGGGATGCTTTTGTGCTCTTGCGGGCTATAGGGCGTGAGGGCGCTTCGGGCCGCTCCAGTGCTCCGGGATTTCTGGTGCCCTTTTGTCGCGGAAACCGAGTGGTTTGTGCAGTCACCTTGTTGGGATCGCGGGGTGTCAAGACCTTGGCCTTTTCCGCCTCGTTTGAAACATTCTTCATCATGCTGCGGGTGATCCTCTTACAAGGCTCACCGGCTTTAGAAGCATTGCTTGACTTTGCACTCTCTTGAGCCCCCTGAACTGGGTTGAGGGGCTGATGTGTTGAAGATTCGTTGTCCCCTCGAATGGCAATAGAGTCTTGGGCGATGGATGGTTGTGAAACAACCATTGACTTGGCCGGTGGCTCAGAATCATCTTCAGTCGGTGGATTCAGCACATTTCTTGATGCGACTGCTGGTTGATTTGGGCGAGGAAATTGGGGAGAGTCTTGACTGTCCGATAAACTTTCACTGTCATCACTTGATATCAGTATATGTTCCGCCCCAATATGACCCGTACCAACATCCTCTTTATGATTGGGTTTCTTTACGGAGGACTCTGTTTTGAGCTTTTGCAAAGTTGGTTTCGCAGGCTTTCCTTTTCTCGTACCAACTCCGACAGTAGCGACATTTTTATAAGCCAAAGACTGTGAAAGCTTGCCTTTGGGTTTTGGGGCTGCCTTTTGCTTTTTGGCCAGCGGCTCTTTCTTGGTGGTTGCATTTGGCGCAGACCTCTTCTTCGTATCAGTGGCAGCCTTTGATGGTTGCGCTGTCTTCTTCGTTGTACTTCTTGAAGCAACTTCTGGTGAGAAATGGGCCTTTTTTCGGGGCATCTCTTTTATCTGGTTTGTAACTTCATCAAATTGGATTGGCGTTTTGGCTCTCTGCTTCCGTTTCTTCGCACTAGCATCTTCCAGAGGGGCTAGTCGTGGGACATCAGTAGCTTCCAGTGGTTTGTCCTTTTTGGCAGTTTGGCGCTCTCCGCGGGATACTGTTGGTGAAATCGTTTCGCACCCTTGCGTCTCTTCTGGGTTTGTAAAGGGTTTCTCGTTGTCAGGTCCCAATTCGGCGATAAGAAGGTCTTTCATCATCTTTTTCTGCCCCTTCGAAGCCACAGACTTGACTGGCTCTTCTTCTTGCTTAGTAGACGGTAGTGTTGGGCCTCGAAGATTATTTGGCTGGCCTCTCTTGACATTGGCCTGGATTGGCTTGGAATCAGTCCTCGTTGGCCTCGGCTTTGGAGGTGTCGCTTCGTACAATTCATCAATTGGGTAATGCGCTGGGGGGCTTGCAGGTAAAGGGGATTGGGGTCGAGACTCTCCATCATGAGCTGAAGGGCCCTGTCCTCTGTGTAAAGTGGACTCGTTGAATTGCCATATTTCACCCGGGGCACCTTTGGCGGTATAAGGTGAACTTCGCAACATGGTTGACGCGGTTTCGGACAAATCAACATGTGCTTTAGGCACTGCTGGAGATTGCGATAATTTCGTGTCGGGAGGGGGGCCAGACGGCAGTGGCACCGTGTCGGGAAGCATATCTAGACCGGACCGTGGACTAGAGAGTGGATTGATAGCATCACTCTCATCGAATTGCCATCCACCTCCGGTGGTGTGGCTTTCATGGAGAGGCGAACTGCGTCTTGTCATGGACCCCCCGTCTGACCAGCTGAAATTCTGGCCTTGGCTCGACTTAATTTCCGCTTGCTGGGAGCATTCTAGTTGAATGAGATCCCCGTCATTAACACCGTCATTAAACTCGTCTGCTTGTGGATTTGGGCGTGGCTGGTTCACGGGAGCCTTTGGGTTGGAATGTGGAGACTGGATATGATGGTTGGTGGGCGTGACATCGAGTTTTCCTAACTTAGCTGGTTGTTTGTTTCGCCTAGCTCCCCTCGCAGCTTTTCCACGGGTCCTTGGTGCCATTTTGAATGATCTGCTTCACTGATGCGCCAGCGTTGTTCCGAAGTAGACTGCCTAATAATAGAGGCTGCCGGGCGCATACAGCTCGAGAAGAGAGTTTCGACAAATTGGGCTGCTAAGGTGTGGCTATTAGAGTGGCTTATGAGGAGAAAGGATCTGTCTATTGAGCGACAGTTGCATCAACAAGCAAGGTTCAGTGGTGTGAAGGAGAAGAGTTGGGATGCGAAATTGTTCTTTTTGAAGCCAGGTAAATCAGGCAATTACGCATTACAACGAAGTACTTCAGCGGGTACCACAGAAGGCATGGATGAGAAGGTGCACCCCATGTATCCGACCAGTGACGCAGACATGTCAGCCAGCTGCCAATCAATCATCCTCCAGCAATTAGATAGGTCAGTTAGCACATGACCAAGCATCCAAGAAGAAAAAAGATGTCACAGCAAGCCAAAACTACTTGGTACATCTGATCATTATTGGTCGTATCACAGTCAGCCATACCTTGTCAACCCCCAGTGAAGTCTCAGTCAACTCTCGCTCCGAGGGTTGCGCATTTAACGAAATACTTCACAAAGTCACAAGGCATCCAAAAATAAGATAAACAGTAATGATAATAATAAAAATAAATAAAATAAACAATAAAATAAACAATAAAATAAACAATAAAATAAATAATATAATAAATAATATAATAAATAATGATGATGATAATAAAAATAAAAATAAAAAATCCCGGGACGAAAAGGCAAGTACATCGAGTGCGTTTCATCCATGCTCCGTCGCGCAGTCGGATTTAATTCAGCGAGCCCTTGTTGCCAGAAAATCACCCCATAAATTAATCAATAGTCTTGGCTTGTCTCAAGAAAGACCACCCTTCAATTTAACCTAAGTCCTTATTCATTCAATTCTGTCTGGGAAAAAAAAAAAAAAAGCCGGAGGCTTAACTACGAGATCCTGAAACCAGGCCACGGAGCAAGTGTGCCATCACAGTTGTACAATTGTGTTAGCCATAAAAGTCTTGCAGTCCTAACCAAAAGACCAAACACCTTGATGTCCTCTCCCAAAACAAACTTTACTATTACGAGTCGGAAATGAAGTTATTTAGGATGCCTCTTGCCAAGAGCGAGTCCTTACTCATTAAGAAGCGGAGTGCTGACAGCCAATGGTTAGGAGTTTACTCGACCATAATGCCGACTCGAAAGATCGTATCCGGAATCCACAACCCCAAAGCTAAACCCCGTTTCGGACTTCGGCCATGGCATCGCGCCGCAGCGGGGCAACCGGGGCATCTTGGTACCCCTCGCGCGCGGGCAGGATTCCCTGAGCCTGGGCCTTGGGGATTATTCAGCAGGCGCAGAGACCAAGGGATAGCGCCTGGCGGAGTTTGAAGAAACCCGACGTTGTGAAGTGGGGAATCCGCAACCTCCGCATCATTAGCTAATGTCCCCTTCTCGAAACATTGGGTGGCTCACCAGCGCGCGAGCGACGACCCGGTTTCCGTCCAATGTGCTGCAGGCTGTTATATTTAGTGCCGACGACCCGTCCCTTTTTGCTCAGTCTGCATCCAGCATCACTCCTTTAACTGCCAGGGCTCTTTTGACCTTCAAAATCAAACCCAAACCCCTTAGTTACAAGGACCGGCTCCTCGAGTCTATTCAAGCTCTCACAATGTCGCGACCGTCTTCGCGGACAACTCAGCACAAAGCTGATGCTCCTACACAGCCGCCAGCCTCGAAGGGTTATCCTTCCATTTCATCAATACCACAAACGTCTCGCGCTCGACTGGCTCAGGCATCCGAGCATGCGGTCGACAACGGCGATCACGCGAAAGCCAACACCTACCTTTACCTCGCGTATGGTTCTAACCTCGCGGCCGAGACGTTTCTTGGGATGCGTGGCATTCGACCACTCTCCCAAACAAATGTCTCGGTTCCTATGCTAGAACTCAAGTTTAGCCTACCGGGGATTCCTTACCGCGAGCCTTGTTTCGCCAACGTCGACTATAGAAAGTTACCCGAGAAACCCAAGCTACCAGACCCAACCAACCCGCCAAAGTTCCCGCCAATCGACCCACCATTCCAGCCGCCTTCGTCCGGCAATACGGCCGAGTGGGACAAGGGTTTGGTCGGCGTTGTGTATGAGGTGACAGAGGAGGACTACGGAACCATCATCAGAACCGAAGGTGGCGGATCCGGTTACAAAGAGATCCTTGTGCCGTGTATTCCCCTCCCTCCCAAGATCTCGGTGCCAGAGAAGCCTCCTATTCCAGAACTCCCAAAACCGTTCATGGCCCGGACATTGTTTGCGCCGCGTATACCTGAACCCGATCAGCCTGAAGATCCGAGCAAAGAAAAGTGGTGGAAACGCTTCATTCTCGGTCCGCAACGTGAATTAGATTATGCCCAACCAAGCGCCCGCTACCTAAAACTAATCAGAGATGGCGCCGCCGAGCACGAGCTCCCCGAGGGCTATCAACTCTGGTTGAAGTCACTAAAACCATACACTATTACGACTTGGAGGCAGACCATTGGGGGTTTTCTCTTTTCCGTTGTCGGTCTTAGCGTGTTTCTCCCCATGCTCCTCCTACCAAGAATCATCCCATCAAAAGACGGGAAGATGCCCAAATGGATGGCTGCTGGCATGACAGCAACATTCAACGTGGTTTGGATGATGTATGATGGCGTCTTCAAGCCGATATTTGGCGATGGCGAAAGAACCGAGGGTAAAAGAAGCAAAAGGCAGAATCACAGGCGCCGGTCATCAGTGCTGCGATATCAAGCCGAGCCTGCTGACGAGGAAAAGTTGACGTTGCTCAGCGAGTTTGATTTGAAGAGGGACGAACCGAGGGAACACGGACGCTAAATCGTTCGATGTTGGGATGCAGTGTCTTACGGAAACATCTTGTTGGGTATTAGCGTGCGTCGAGTGCTTTTGGAGAGAATGTAACAATGCAATGCAACTGTCCCGATACGACACGATTCCTGGGTTTTCCAATAACATGCAACCCTGGCCAGGCCCAGATCCAGGGGCCGGGTCGGGAGCCGTGGCGATATTCTTCGCAGCCGAAACCAGGGTCCTTTTACCTCGTGGCCATGAGGCTGATTTGTGCCTCGAACCTTGGGCCTTCACATGCGAAAGGCCAGGGTTTGATAAGGCGAAAAGCGTTACCGTTGGCGAATTGATATGCTCTGATTGAATCTGCACCCTTGTCCATTACATGTGATTGATCCTCGGCCGGTCGGAGACCGCTACTCCCGATGACAGGTCCGGGATTTGCTGGGGCGCTTGGCCGCTTGCGGAAAGCGGTGAGAACCGCCACTTTCGCCATGCGTCATTGTGGCTGCTTGTGAGTTCAACAACTGAAAGCTCTCTGGTCGAGCGGAAGGGAAGCCATAGCTATTTCTGAAAAGCACCCATCCGCCCACCTACTTTTTGCTTTTACCTCCAGCTTTTGTGCGATTGAACTCATCACTAAACCCTTCTCTGTTTGGCGAGGTTGCCTTATGCTCAGGTCTCTCGTCTCCCGGTCGTCTTCCATTCTCAAAAGCTCTAAACGGACAATTTCTGTGCGCTACCACCCCACGACGACGATCCGCAACATGGCGACCAACCACACAGCCCTCGGTGAGCCAACCAAGAAGCACAAGGTGACCATTGTGGGATCCGGCAATTGGTAAGAACTTTTTTTTAACCTCATCTCCTTGCATGTTATGTGCAAAGCTTTGCTCACTCACCGACTATTAGGGGCTCGACCATCGCCAAGATCCTGGCCGAAAACACCCGTGCCAATCCCAAGCTCTTCGAGGAGAACATTCAGATGTGGGTCTACGAGGAAGATGTGATAATCGGCAAGGACTCCAAATACTACGACGAAGCCATTGGCGACAAGCCCCAGAAGCTCACAGAGATCATTAACACGCACCACGAAAACGTCAAGTACCTGCCAGGCATTGCACTACCTTCAAACATTGTCGCCAACCCCAACATTTGCGACGCTGTCAAGGACTCCACCATCCTCATCTTCAACCTTCCCCACCAGTTCATCGCCAATGTGTGCAAGCAAATCAATGGCCACATTCTTCCCTATGCCCGCGGAATCAGCTGCATCAAGGGTGTCAATGTCACCGACGCCGAGGTGAGCTTGTTCAGCGAGTGGATTGGTGACGGTCTGGGTATCTACTGCGGTGCCCTCAGTGGAGCCAACTTGGCTCGCGAGATTGCAGAGGAAAAATGGTCTGAGACAACAATTGCGTACGATCCGCCGACCATCGATAACAGCAGAGCTCCTTCTCCTAGATCAGGCAGCCCAACCACCAACGGTGTCGAGATCCCCGAGATTCGTCACAAAGATGCCCGCGGCCGCACCTCATCGACTCAGCTTACTCCCATGCCCGTTGAGTATCCTCCTCTGGATCAAGATTGCTTCCGCACTCTCTTCCATCGTCCTTACTTCCACGTCCAGATGGTTTCTGACGTCGCCGGCGTCTCTCTGAGCGGTGCGCTGAAGAACGTTGTCGCCCTCGCGGCCGGTTTCGTCGACGGCCGCGGTTGGGGTGACAATGCCAAGGCTGCCATCATGCGCATTGGTCTCATGGAAATGGTCAAGTTCGGCAAGGAGTTCTTTGGCGAAACCGTACACACGGCAACTTTTACCGAGTCTTCTGCCGGTGTCGCCGATCTCATCACATCCTGCTCCGGTGGTCGAAATTTCCGATGCGCCAAGAAGTCTGTAGAGAAGGGGATTAGTGTCCAGGAGGTCGAGAAGCAGGATCTTAACGGCCAGAAGATCCAGGGTACCACAACAGCAGAGGAGGTCAACAGCTTCTTGAAAGCCCGAGGCCTCGAAGCAGAATACCCGCTTTTCACGGCAGTCAATGACATTCTGCACGGTAGGAAGCAGGTGGATGACATCCCCAACCTTATGCAGGATTCGTAAGCAAGAGAATATTATATACAGGGGTAAAAAGACAAAATGCAGAGGGGAACCAAATGTTGGGAATTATATCATCTATGTCGGAGCGGCGTTGGGGATCGCTCAAAGTCACGCGATATTGGGATGGGTAGCGATTAGATTAGAAATCTATTTGTCTCTGTGTTCAATTAAAGGCAAAATCCACCAATATTAGTCCATGGCTTATTCTATCTCATATCATAGAGGACCATATGAAATTGAAAGTAGGAAGGTAAGCAGCGCATATACAAAAGGAAGCGAATAAATCAATTGCAGTCTAACAACTCCATATTTCGCATTGACTTGTTTCTTCCAAGTCTCCAAATATCAGTGGAATAAGAATTGCCCCATCCCTTTTCTCTCATCAACTTCGAATATTCTAGGTGCACGAGTCCTGCCATCACCAATCCTAGATGACGAATAGCATCCCTCGTCGAGTCATGCTTGATTCTTTTGGGGCCTCCAGTCGATAATTATGTGTTGGCAGCTACAAAAGCCAACGTTTCCCATGGTTTTGCATCTTTGGGCACCCTTCTCCGCCACCCACTCAAAACCTCTTTCGAGACATGAAACAGGCACAAACGGTCAGCAAGGCGCCGGCGGCAATCACCATGGTCCAGATATCCTGGAGCGTCTGAACCAACACACCGATGCATCGGCTCCTCAGTTCAGGGCTGACACTCTCCAGCACCTTGCTCTGGGATCCAGTAATAGCAGCCCGGATCTCCTCGGTTGAGAAGCCCTGCCCATCGAGAACAGCCTTGATCCCGTCGAAAGCCTTGGTTTGGAATACGGCACTGGCAATGACAAGAGCAAGCATCTGGCTCTGGCCTTGGGAAATGTTCAAGAACTGGATCACCTCGGCGACCCTGTCAGGCTCGACAAGGGGGCTGGCGACCGCGTACCCAGCTTGACTGACAGTGAGGCCGAATCCAAGCAACGCCGAGAACCCATACGTGTGGCTTGCAGGGCTGCCAGAATCGACCGTGTACATGGCAG
This sequence comes from Calonectria pseudoreteaudii, assembly GCA_001879505.1. Lineage (NCBI taxonomy): Eukaryota > Fungi > Ascomycota > Sordariomycetes > Hypocreales > Nectriaceae > Calonectria > Calonectria pseudoreteaudii. Next base: position 58,670 of record KV875234.1, read on the forward strand.
CACCTCCCGCGGTCAAAAGAATGCCAGAGATGAGGTACCATGCCATGGGGTAGCCGAGCCGGGGCATAGCATATCCGCACCCGAGGATGGCTGTGACGTAGAAGCAGATGAATGGCAGCAATCTAACGGCCGCTTCAGTGCCCGAATCACCGTGAACAAAGAGAAAATACAGAGGGACATAGTAAATGGCGAGAAAAATCCCGGCTCCGCCACATGCCATGGTCACGTATAGCAGGACAAGTTGGAGGTCTCCCAAAAACTCGCACGGGAAAAGCCGATCGATCTTGTTGGTGAAGACTGCAAAGTGCTGAGTTATGGCGAAGGCTGCCAGAAACAGAATAGACAATACGACCAGAGCGATGAACCTGGCGTCGCTCCAGGCCCACTCTGTGCCTCCGAAAGTAAAGGCCACGACGAAGCAGACGTACATTGCGGCCGTAAGAACAATACCCATCCAGTCAAGCTTCTTCATCTTTTCCATGAATGTGGCATTAGGCTGGCGGGGCAGTGATGGCAGAGCAAAGAGGTAGATGGGGCTCGTCACTGCGAAGATGATGAGGTTGAGGTAGAAGGCCCATCTCCAAGTCGCCGCGCTGTCGGACAAGAGACCTCCGATGACTGGGCCAAGGATGCAGCCGCCGCCGTATACGAAACCTTCAAAGGCGATGTAAAAGGCTGCCTCGCGAGGAGTTGTCACGGTCGTAACCAAATTAAGCGTCCTATATAAGAAAGATGTCAGCAATCCCCATCTGGACAAGCTCCCAGTAGGCCAAGGGGAAAGGGCCAATGGGTTTCGGTTTCGAACATACCCGAGATACATTCCCGCGCCGCCGGCTCCGGCCCAGACTCGACCAACAATCATGGCATTCATGGACGGCGCAGCTCCGCAAAGCGCGCTGGCGGCCGAGAACATGACGAGGCACCCAATGTAAAGCCACTTTGTATCAAAAATGCCATACGCCTTTCCCAAAGGCAGGATGGCGACGGTCGACCCCAGACCAAACCCGATCCCCAGCCAGCCAAGCTGCGAAACATTACCGAAGCTCTCCGATACGGCAGCTTGAATATCCGCTGCGATAGTCGTGTCAAGGCCGTAAAGAAAGTTGGCTGAGAAGATGGCAACACAGACTAGGAACCAGCGGATGCCTGTGATGGCCCTTTCAGGCTGGGCTTGCTCGCCAGAGTTGGATTTTTCAACGTTTTCACCGGCCGGTCCTTCTCGTCGTCTTTCAAGGCCAGAAGATAGATCGTCTTGTTTCTCGATGTCCGCTTGGATGCTGCCCACAGCTTGGGGGAGAGTTACTGAACTCGCACTCGACATTTTGGTATGGATTAAACACAAGAAGCTAGGCTTGAACGATCCAGAACTGTTGCACTTTTTGTTTTCCGCATTTCAGACTGACAGCTACATCAGTATTTATCTAATTTCTTTCTGTTTCAAAATTTCTTCTGCTTGGTACCATTTTCTTCAAATTGCTTCCGAATGGAGTCTGGGAGTTCACTCCAGAACTCCTTCAAGCACTTGGAAACCTGGAATCGCGGAGCATACTCCTTGGGACCAATCAGCGTTCCCGGAATCGCGGTGTTATGTGGGTCACTCTCCCCGGAGTCGGTGATAATTCCGCAATCTCCGCCAGGGCCTCGAGTGTCATGTAAGCCCGAGAGACTCTTTAAGCATAATGATGGCTTGCCACAGGCAGATCCTAGCCATAGAGTAACCTGCTACGTTCATAATTTGTCATTTCACATCTCAGTCGCCATGCTTCCACTCCTTGCGCGAGGAACACCGGAGGAACGCCGGAGCTTCGTTCATGAGACGTCACCTAGAGCTCCGTCCGTCCGCAAGCCCGCGCGAAAACAGGTATCAAGAGCTTGCGAGCATTGTCGCGCTCGTCGTGTAAAGTGCGACACGGGGTGGCCCTGCAGGCCGTGCAAGCAAAAAGGTCTAGAATGTAACAGCCGTGGGAAGAGCAATGATGAAGCCCGCACGCTACCTCAAGCGTTGAAGTAGGGGCATTTTCACCCCATGTATCTCCTACCATGTATTTTCTGACATTTTTCTAGAGAAATCGAGAGGCTAAGACTCAGAGTTGAAGAGCTTGAGGCCGAGATCGAAAAGTTGCAACTCGATGCAGGCGCTGTATCAGCAACCCAGCTAACGCCGCTGTCGAACACCTCACTCCCGTCAACAAACAGCAGCGCCACCCTCGCCCCGAGCAGTGCGGAAGAATCTAACGCAGTGCACTCTCCTTCGCCTCCAAAAGTACAATTAGAAGGCATATACACGGCAACGGCACGCTCCGAACAGACGTCTTACTATGGTCCCTCGTCGGCGTTCTACTTTATGGGTAGAATTGGATCATTCCTCAGCCAAACGCTTCAGCAGTCATTCCATGACCGTTCTATGCAGCCTAAAGGGATCAACAAAACGCTGGTGTGCCCAACCAGCCCCGAAGATTTAGAAACATGCACGGAGCGCCGTGCCGAACCACCCAGACCATCAATGTCCCGGATCCAAGAGGAGTACTTTCTCAACCTGTTCTGGGAGTCGCACCATTCCAACACGCCAGTGATAAACGAGGGTGAATTTAGGTCCCTGTACAATTCGCTATGGCAAACCTCGGCGCCGTACCGCAAACCCTCTGCTCTCGTGGATATCGTGCTTGCAATCTCCATGCAATTCGGATGGGCGTTTCTCCTGCAGGATACTGCAGCAGACCCAGCTGACAAGGGCCATCTCGATGACTCAAGCATCGCGGGAAGATGGTACTACAGGCGGTCCCAGAACCTTCTCGTCACAGAGCTAGAGAGCCCTTCCCTCAACACCCTGCAGTGCCATATCCTTTCCGTTGTTTACCTTTGCTGCGCGTCCTTCCAGAACATGGCTCACACCACACTAGCCGTATGTGTACGCACGGCGGAGATACTTGGTTTGCATCTCGAGCCCTCGGAATCGATGCCGCGAAGCGAAAGGGAGCTGCGAAAGAGGCTCTGGTGGGCGGTGTATACTATCGAGGCCAAAACTTGCATGAAACTGGGTCGACCATTTATGGTCCAGAAGTCTCAAATCACCGTGTCTTTTCCGTCCGATGATGCCGAATCAGCATCATTCCTTGATTCAAGCCTAGGGGTTTACGACAATGAGGTGACCTGGCTGACATACTCGGTTCAAACACAAAAGTTCATTGCAGCTACGGTCGATGTGTATCACCTCCTGTATGATAAATGCTCAGAAGTTCTCGGGCAGGCAGGAGAAAAATCATTATACAAAGATCCTCGGGGGTTGGAGCTGTGTGCTCAGTTTTTGAGCAAACAAACGCCGGTCCTCGAGTCCTGGGTTCATCAAGTCCCCAGCAGACTCAAGCTAAAGCGCAGAGGTCACGGTGATTCATTTTCTGTCGACCGCTGCCCGGTATGGTTTGATGCATCAGCTCCCGTCTGGCTCCAGAGAAATCGCATATGTCTCGAGCTCATCTACCACACCATGTTAACAAATCTATATCGGCCGTTTATTAACTTTTCGCCCGTTGGGATATACACTCCGACGGCTGAACGCCATGCTGCAGCTTGCGTGAAACATGCCATTGCCCACACACACATCATGCATCAAGTCCTCAAAGAAACCGATCTCATGAATGGGTGGCAGGAATTTTTCCTCTGGCAGTGGAACGCAACGGTCAACACCATTGGTTTCGTGCTGGCCTACCCGATCCACCCAGTCACCTCGAGTGCACGAAAGAGCATTGAAAAGGCCATTGAAGTGTTTGAGGTTTTTGGGAGCAACTTTGCAGTGGCTGCAAGCGCTGCAAAAGTGACGAGAGATTTAACTGAGAAGGCTGATCTGCTGGTTGACCGGCTACGAAGCGGCATCACAGCCCGGGCGGGCTCAAGCGCAGGCGTAGGAACCGGTACCGATACCACCACCGAGGTTGAACTGGATGGCGAGGCGTGGGAATATACGGGGGAACTGAGGGAAGTTGGGGGCGATGGAATTACAGAATTTATGGATTGGGCACTTACCGTTGATTCATTCAACAGCTTTGAAGACTTGTTTGCCGACACAAATAATTCGATGGAATGGTGGGTAGCGAATTGATCCATTTTAAACAGCAGACAATGTAGAGAACTTACTCTATAACCACAAATGCAATTCATCCTATGCCACACCCATCAATTTGTGCTCTAGGAGTTTCTTGGCTGCGGGAGGATTGTTATGATTCGAGATAGAATCTTAGTTACTAGGTATAGGGTATGCCACATGAGTTTTTTGATTGGGGGAGAATGAGACAAAATATAGAAATGAATGATACTAGGATTCGCCTTGTCTCAAACTATTTCACCTTTTTTATTCTATTTCATGTATATACTTGAGCTTCCTTTGCATTTCCCCAATTAGCGTATTGCTTTCCGTCAACTTGCGGCTGTGGCTCAGACGCGCTTTATATGAGGGGAAGGAGTCGCTTGGCAACCAATCCAAACCAACAGAACAAAGGAGGCCCGGATAATTATTTCCACGCTCGCTTTGCTTCAGACCCGACTCAGTGCGCCGGATCGCAAAAAAAAAGCAGGAACCCCCTTGGAAAATTTGCCGCCTGGTAGACCTGTCAGCTGTGCTGCGCCGTCAATATTGAGTCGGTGGGCAACATCTCGCTCAATGACCCGCAGCGCCGATCTGGGCCCAGTGATGGGCGATTGCCTTGATGCGCTAAATTCCAGCAGCTGCAAGCCCTCAAGCTGTGAGCGAGCAGCTCCGCACTAGCGGGTCAATGGGCCCCAGAAGGCCCCATAGCGCGCTGGCTCGGTTGGGGAATTTTTTTTTTTGGAGCCCCTGGAGCTGGAGCAAGCAGCAAGCAGGCCAGCTCCATGACGTAATTCCTCGTAAGCATGTGAAAGCTGCGAGAGCTCATGTGGGGATGATTACGAGCAATGAGGAGGTGGTGACCAAGACAAAGCGAGACAGCGCGAAGAAAACAAAAAAAAAAACTAAAAAAACTAAAAAGATTTTTTTTTCTTTATTGGTGCTTTGCAGTCTAGAACTAGAGCAGAACCTCTCTCGCCCAGCCTCGCGAAACTGCGCTCTTCCAAGAGCAGAGTTTACAAGATAAGCTTGCCCCCCTGGGAACGTGGGCGATGGCAATGGCTTGACTCGGGCTCGTGGCCGCCGTTCGGGGCTAGACCTACTACGACTACCTAAGGCGTCGTCTCGACTCTGGATGGAGTTGTTTGCTTTCAGCTAGGCCCGGACTATGGAGCTCTCGCGGAGGTGGTTTTCCCTTGGCCTGGTTGGGCAGCTCGAGTCAAGCAGCCCTCGGGGGGAGGGTTTGGGGGGGGGGAGGGCAGCATACAATGGATAAAAGTCAATGGCCGGCGGGATGTGATTTGTCCATGATCTGATGGATGATGCCATGATGCTTTTGCACGCTGCATTGGATGCTGCAGTAACCCTGCCATTCTGCTGCAAGCTCGTCAATTCCCCTCTCCTACTACCCTACCGCCTGTTTGGGGTGCCGGCTGACACGGAATGCTGTAGCAATGGCTTGATGGTGACGCTACCCTACCTGGGCCAGGCGACCTAACGTCGCATACAGACAAGTGCTGTGAGGGCCGTGTGCTGTATCACCATGCCGCTTACCTTTACTGCACCACGACCACCACGGTCGCTATTATTATTCATCCAGCGTCCCTCTTGTCTCGCTAGAGGCGCCAGCTTTTTTTCTCTTTTTTTCTTCAGCTAACTTATTTCGTACTTGCGTTGCCCATTCCTCACAAGCTTGGGCTTTCCCCACTCTCTGACCTTCGTATTCCTATTGCTTGGCCTCAGCTGTCGCAGTGTCTTGTCGCATTCCCTTCCACTCTTTGGTCTTCGGCCTCCTCTCTCCCCTCTTTTTTTTTTTCTCTCCTCTCCTCCTTCTACCTCTCCGATCCATCTTGCTCCCTTCTCGATGAATGCTCCCCAGTCATTACCCGTCGATCGTTGCTGATCCTGGTTTTCTGCCCCCGACCCCAGCTGTCCGGGACTCAGACCCCCCACACCCCTCACCGAAACCGTTTTGCACGTCGGGGCGCCTTCTCCACAGCTACGCTCCGACCCGGCGAGCGCTACAGACAGATAAAGTCGTCGCGCGGGGCACGCAGCTCTCGCTCTTCCCTCCCTCATGAGCCCGCACATCATGACCTCCAGCGAAGTCTACCTTTTGCCGCTCAACGACGATGGCTCGCCCCAGGTTCAGGGCGAGTACATTTACTTGGCCCCAAAGACCGACAATCCCATCACTGTGCGCTTTGCCATCGAGGGCACCTCGTCCATCTGCCGCCATGGCAGCCTCTGGGTCAACATCCCCGATCGCGGCCAGGAATTTCGTCGCGACAGCTTCCGCGAGTACAAGTACGCATTTATCCTCCCTTTTTGACCCTTGGGTGCATCTTTGCAGCTCAATTGGCTTGTTTCGACGTCAATTCCCAAAACCCCCCGTCCAGGCTGGACAAGCTGACATGGCTGCGCTCCCACAGGCTGACTCCAGATTTCAATCGCACACTGGAAATTTCTATCCCAATTTACCAGGCCGGCGCCTACGCCTTCTACACCACATTCGCCGAGCTGCCCGACCTGGAAAAGGAGCTGGGCCCTAGCTCCACAGAAAAAGAGACGCTCAAGAAGACGCCCGTCTACTACATCGATGTGGCCCCCAAGCTCAAGCTCGATGGCCGACCTCTGCCTCTGCCCGCCCTGTCAATATTCTCCGTGATTAGCAAGTTCATGGGAAAATATCCCACTGACTGGGAGCGTCATTTACGTGGAATCAGCGACCGTGGCTACAATATGATCCACTTTACCCCGTTACAGGTTCGCGGCGAGTCTAATTCTCCCTTTAGCTTGTATGACCAACTGGGCTGGGACCCAGTTTGTTTCCCCGGTGGCGAGAAGGACGTGCAAAAAATGGTTGAGAGCCTTGAGCAGAATCATTCTTTGCTGAGCTTGTCCGACATTGTGCTCAACCACACGGCGCACAACGCACAATGGCTTCAAGAACACCCCGAGGCTGGTTACAACTTGACCACTGCTCCGTGGCTGCAATCTGCGTACGAGCTCGACACCAAGTTGTTGGAACTAGGGTTCAAGCTGAAGGAAATGGATCTACCAACTGAGTTAAAATCCACGGACGATTTGCTTCTCATCATGGATGCTATTAAGACCGAGGTTATTGCCAAAATCCGACTGTGGGAATACTACGCTCTCGACATCGACCGAGACTCTGATGCGGCGCTTGAAGCCTGGGAAAAAGGAACCACATATGAATCGACAGACTCAGTGTTCCAAGAGAAACTAAAAACAATCAAAGATGCGTCGCTGGAGGAGCGAATTGCTTTTGTCCGCAAGTTTGGGTTGCAGGGCACTGATCGCATGGGCGAGCGCCATCGACGCAAGCTTGATCCCGCTGTAGCCTCTTGCATACTGACTGAACTGCTGGGGTCACACGAGAACGTCAAGAAGGAAAAGGCAAAGGAAAAGATCTCTGAACTGCTGGATGTGCTGAATGTGGATTACTACAAAGAGTACGATACCGAGGTGGCAGAGATTCTCCAACAGCTTTTCAACAGGATCAAATACGTCCGCCTTGATGAACATGGCCCGAAGCTCGGCGCCATCGACAAGGCTAACCCTTTGATCGAGACTTATTTTACAAGGCTGCCAGCCAATGAGGTAACATCAAAGCACAAGAAAGAGGACCTTGCCCTGGTCAATAACGGTTGGGTTTGGGGAGGAAATGCCCTTGTCGACAATGCTGGCCCAGACTCGAGAGTATATCTCCGTCGAGAGGTTATCGTATGGGGTGACTGTGTCAAGCTTCGATACGGCTCGGGGCCTGAGGATAGCCCTTGGTTGTGGGACCATATGACCAAATACGCTCGGATGCTGGCCAAATACTTTGCTGGATTGCGAATTGACAACTGTCATTCCACACCGATACACGTAGCTGAACATATTCTGGATGAGGCGCGCCGGGTGCGACCTGACCTGTACGTTGTTGCAGAGCTATTTACTGGTTCAGAGGAGATGGACTATGTCTTTGTGAAACGGCTCGGTTTGAGTTCCCTAATCCGGGAGGCCATGCAAGCCTGGAGCACTGGCGAGCTCAGTCGCCTTGTCCATAGACACGGCGGTCGCCCAATTGGTAGCTTCGAGGTTGACGAGGTTTCAAAATCTGAAGTTCAGACACCTCGCGGCAGCCCAACGTCTGGCAAGAATGGGATAAATGGACACGGTGACTATTCCAGAGAGATTATCCGTCGAATCAAGCCAAGCCCAGTTCATGCACTCTTCATGGACTGCACCCATGACAATGAGACCCCAGCGCAAAAGCGCGATGCTAGAGACACGCTACCAAATGCCGCCCTCGTTAGCATGTGCTCAAGCGCTACTGGTAGCGTCATGGGTTATGACGAAATCTACCCCAAGCTTGTAGATCTTGTCAATGAGACGAGACTCTACACTTCGGCATCGTCAGGCACAAAGCCAATCCAGGTAGGAGGTGGTGAAAATGGTATTGGCGGCATTAAAAAGCTGCTCAACCAGATTCATACGCTTATGGGCAAGGATGGATATGACGAAACTCACATCCACCACGAAGACCAGTATATCACCGTTCACCGGGTACACCCTGAATCCCGAAAGGGGTACTTCCTCATCGCCCACACAGCATTCCCCGGATACGGAAACGGAAACGGTGCCTTTAGTGCCGTTCATCTTACCGGCACAAAAGCCCGCCACCTTGGAAGCTGGATGCTCGAGGTTGACTCAAGCAAGGAAGCCACGGAGGCAGCTCTTGGTGACAAAAAGTATCTTCGTGGCTTGCCAAGCCGAGTGACCGACTTGCCTGGAATTAGAATGGAAGTCAAGGAAGACGACACCATTATCACGGTCCGCGACAAGTTTCCTCCGGGAAGTATTGCCTTGTTTGAAACCTGGATTCCTGCTGCAGAACACTCTTCTGGATTGGACAACTATGTGACCTCGGGGGCAAAGGCAGCATGGAGCGAGCTCAACCTGGCTGACCTAAATTTCCTCCTCTATCGATGCGATGTAGAGGAGCGAGCTTCGAGTGACGGTAAAGACGGAGTGTATGACATCCCTGGACATGGGCAGGTCATATACTGTGGACTTCAGGGATGGTGGAGCTTGCTCAAGAAGATAATCCAAGAAAACAATCTGGCACATCCCTTATGCCAAAACCTTCGGGACGGCCAATGGGCTCTCGATTACATTATTGGACGAATCCAACGTATTAGCGAGATTCCGGGCAACTGGAGGCTTGCGGGTCCTGCTACATGGCTCAAGGAGCGATTTGACGCGATCCGAGGCATCCCCAATTTCTTACTTCCTCGCTACTTTGGCCTTGTATTGCGAACAGCTTACATGGCCAGTTGGGATCGGTCACTAGAGCTTACAAACACCCACATCCGTGAAGGACAGTGGTTCTTGCAAAGCCTCTCTCTGATCAGCGTCCAGATGACAGGATATGTCAAGGGCGCGTCCCTGTGGCCAGATAAATTGGTGCCGTCTCTAGCTGCTGGACTGCCTCACTTTGCTGTTGAATGGGCAAGATGTTGGGGCCGCGATGTGTTCATCGCAGCTCGTGGGCTCTTCCTTGGTACGGGCCGGTATGAGGAGGCTAAAGAACACATCCTCGCATTTGCAAGTGTGCTAAAGCATGGTATGGTTCCCAACCTACTCAGCAGTGGCTCTGCACCAAGATACAATGCCCGTGATGCCATTTGGTTTTTCTTGCAGTTCATCCAAGACTACACAAGGTACGCTCCTGAGGGCGCGAGTATCCTTAAGACCAAGGTCAGACGTCGTTTCTTGCCCTACGACGACACATGGTTCCCAACCGATGATCCCCGGGCCTACTCCAACGAGAGCACTATCGAGGATGTGATCCAAGAAGCTCTTCAGAGGCACGCCTCAGGGATGAAATATCGAGAAGCCAATGCTGGCCCTCAAATAGATTCTCAGATGAAGGATGAGGGCTTCAACCAGGACATCAAGGTTGACTGGAACACCGGCATCATTTTCGGAGGAAACCAGTTCAACTGTGGTACCTGGATGGACAAGATGGGCGAGAGCGAAAAGGCTGGATCCAAGGGCGTCCCCGGAACTCCCCGTGACGGAGCCGCCGTCGAAATCACCGGCCTACTGTATAGCACACTCGCCTGGCTCGACGGACTCCAGAAGAAGGGCGACTATCCCTATTCCAGCGTGACCAAGCCGGACGGAAGCTCTATTTCGTTGGCTGACTGGGCCGGACTTGTCAAGGCCAACTTTGAGAGGTGCTACTATGTTCCTTTGACACCCGAAGAGGACTCTCGGTACGACGTCAACACCAAGATTATCAACCGACGAGGCATCTACAAGGATCTGTACAAGTCTGGCAAGGAGTACGAAGACTACCAGCTCCGCCCCAACTTCCCCATCGCCATGGCCGTGGCCCCGGACCTGTTCAACCCGGACCACGCCATGCACGCCCTCTGCGTCGCCGACACGGTGCTGCGCGGCCCCACGGGCATGGCCACGCTCGACCCGGCCGACCTCAACTACCGGCCCTACTACCGCAACAGCGAGGACAGCACCGACTTTGCCACCAGCAAGGGCCGCAACTACCACCAGGGCCCCGAGTGGCTCTGGCCCACGGGCTTCTTCCTGCGCGCCCTGCTCAAGTTTGACCTCAAGAGGCGCTCCACCCCCGAAGGCAGGACCGAGGCCTTCCAGCAGGTCACTCGCCGCCTCGTCGGCTGCAAAAAGATGATGGAGGAGAGTCCCTGGGCGGGACTGACGGAGCTGACCCAGAAGAACGGAGAGTTTTGTCCTGATTCGGTAAGTTTTCGCCTATCCGTCCTATACTTTTTTTTTTTTTTTTTTTTTTTTTT
>KV875234.1:69713-173809 GCA_001879505.1 Calonectria pseudoreteaudii
GGGGGTGTGGTGGGCGGGGTGGGGGGGTTTGGGCCTCTCCGCCCTATACTTTTTTTTTTTTTTTTTGGTTCTAAGAGCAACAACTTTACACTCACTCAAATGCACTCCCCTGCTCCCCCTCCCCTGCCCCTCTCCCCGACAATTCAACCTATTATACTAACATCTATCTCTCTCTCTCTCTCTCATCAGAGCCCCACGCAGGCATGGTCTGCAGGCTGTCTCATTGACTTGTACATGGACGCAATGGAGGAGCAGGAGGCGGCACCGAGCAAGTAGGCAAAAGCGGGATGGCGGAAAGCACAAACATGGCAAAGCGCATAGCATGAGAAGCAATTATGACCGTGCGTTTGGAATTACATAACCCACCAGAAATTGATTTTTTTTTATGATTCAAGTTTAGGACCTTAGTAAATTACCATTTACACATTTACGTTAAGCCACGGGAAACGGCACCGCCCGAGCACCAAAGCTTAATCTGATACGTCATATGGCTGGGATCTAGCTTGAAGCCTAGAAAAAATCTGATTCGTCTTTTCTATATCAAAAAGAATATACTACACCTCCTGCTGACTCAATTCAGGGGGGAGAAGTGCAAAAATGTTCAAGGCTACATGGTAGCAAAATACAGAAAGCATGTAGCATATTTTCCACCTTGCCAACCCATGTATCGCCCTAAATGCTTTCTAATTGTTGCGTCAGCATAACGCGAGTGTCCCAAGAAACGCCGGTCCCTCAGTAACGCCACCAAAGGATATATGATGCAAGTGAAAACCCCAAGTCTAAAAAAAAAAATCACGCAAGTCACAGTACGCGTCATGGTGCGACAGATCGAAAATATTGGTGACCCAAATTCACATCCGTGATTGAGAGTCATATTCCCCAACAAAAACTGATCTCAGTCAATCCCATAATTTGTTTCGGCGGCAAGTCGTGAATGCGCAATAAAATGTGTAGTCCTTTCCCCCGCCCCATGTGATGGGTATCCTCCCAAATCAAATAAACATAACCAAGAAAGCTGGTAGAAGAGCGGCCGTAGCTGTTGGCAGAGATGCAGATTTCCCTGATGTGGGATTCGTTCGATCGTAGATTCGTTGTCGCTTCCGATTAAAAAAAAACAGTAAAGACAAAGGAGATTGTCGGAAGCGAGACTATATAGCGAAGTTATGTGCGCTCTTTGACGATCCATCGCTTCTTGTCCTTCTTGGCGGGTTTCTCCGCGGCCGATGGAGTCGGGGCGCCTGCGGTCAGGACTGCGTGCGAGTTGCGTTGAGAGTCGTAGCCAGCGGGGGCAGGGTCGGGTGCTTCTGATCCAGATCCTACGCCGGGACCCCAGGATGGGTGTGAAACGGAACCAGATTGCTTTTGTCCAAGCGATGTTTGACGGTCTCTCTTACGGACGTAACGACGGCGCCAGATACAGGCGCCAATCCAAATACCTGCAATGCCGACAACCAGAATGACCAGCATGATCACCCATTTCCAGTGGTTGGAGAGCCTTGACATAGTTAGTAATAGTTGTGTCGGAGTGAGGATAGGATGCATACCAGTCGCCGCCACCTCCTGAAGAGGCCTTGGCTGTAGCAGTAGCCGATGAGCTGGCTGCGTTATTGCTGTCGGCATTTTGGTTGTTGCTGGTATCGACGCTACAGATACTTTGGAACCACTTTGCAATGGAAGACAGGCCGTCGGTGGCACATGCATCATCACAGACACCGGTGACCTGGGACGAGAAGGCTGTCACAGCTGTGTTGGCGCAGAAACAGTCGGTGAAAGCAGTTGAGCCTAGGGTCGCATCGACAGCGGGAGGTACACACCCGCCATTGGCATCGTAGAGAGGGCCGCAAGCAGTTGCGCAGGTAGGAAGAATCTGAGTGTTGGTGAAGGGCACGATCGTAGTACTTGGTTCAGCTACATGTTAGAGGCGCAGAACGTTAGTCCAAAAGCTGAAACAAACTGTGGCTAAGAAGGCGACACCAGGGGGACATACACATCTTGACGGTTCAGACGGTGATGTTGTTTAGAGGTCTAAAACTTGCGCAAGAGAGATTCTTGTCCTGGCAGTCAAGACCAAGGAACTTGCGAATGCGAGAGCGAATGGATTTCGTCACTGATGGGTGTGCTATGCCCGGATTGGGATGGCTGGGAAATCGGCGTCGGGTTCGTGTGCGCTGTCACAAGTCAAGGCGCGGGAAGCGGTAACGTCTGCCAGTGGTGTGTCACCAGGTGCCTCCACAATTGGCTTGTCTAGTGTAGTGCTCCTTTGGGGCCGGGTGTATGCGTCGAGTTGCTGAATGAACAGAAAGAATCGATGTGGTATCGCAGCGTTGGTTGATCAAGGTTTCGGCAGGCGGGAAGGTTTTGGGTGGTGGTGCCTCTTTGTGTGGAATTGTCCAGTTGTTGGCTGGCGGAGCGCGGGCGGCAAGTGAAACGCGGGCGAGAATGCAGCAGACGTTGCAAGCGAACGGATTTGTGTGGTGAAATCGTAAGCTTCGGCGGAACTGGCGAGCGAGCGTCTTTAGGCCGGGGCGGAATTATGGGGCTGCTTGACGGGATAGCCTTGGAAGCAGAACACACGCAAAACAAGAACACAGAGCACGACCGAGGGCGCAAGCGAAGGACGCTGGTGGGAGGGCGGCAATGGTGATGTCGAGGTCGAAAAAATCAAGGTTGCGAAAAGCAGGAGGAGCGGCGGGGAGGAGGGATTAGAGAAGAGACCGTGGCGTTTGTTTTTGCCCCCCGGGACAGGAAGGCACGACAGCGAATGAATGTGTAAGCGGGAAAGAATGAAGGGGGTGGGGAAAGCGTGTGGAATTGGGATTCGAGCAGGCCGGAAGGAACAAGGGAATGAGGAGGGCGGACGAATTGATTTTGGGTGGCAGGCGACGAGAGACGTCTCAGGACACTATTTACAGGTTCTACCCCAGCATCCCAGACAACAGACAGGGCCGATACCTGGCCATGTTAGCGGGTACGTACTGCCAGGGAATGGCATGGGGGGGGGGGCGCGAAGCACGGAGCAAGGAGCATGGGCGGGTGGGAGTCTACGAGCGTGCGCCGTGCGGTGAGTGGTGCGTTTGTGCTGGCGAGAGAGGTGGGCGTGACCAAACAGGCTGAGCGGCCTGTAGATGCTGGACAGCCCGACAAGGGCGGCTGCGTAGTGGGTGGCATCCGGCAGTGTGGTTGGACGCTGAGGGGGGCGCTGAGAGAAGGAAAAAAAAAGAACAAGGAAAAACAATGCGTTGCACCGGCTAGGCCCCATCTCGTCTCACTGAGAGTTGGGCGCGTATGCGGTTCAGGTCACCATGTAGCTGCAGGCCGCCAAAGTACCTTGGGGCGGGGTATCGGCAGAGTCACATCCGAAAGCTACGCAGGCACACCTTGGCGGCCTTGGCACCAAAGGGGAACTCCGGCCGAGGGCCCAGTACCCAGAGTCTAAGTACCCGCCAGGCCTCTGGGCCTGCTCTGGGACCTGCTTGGGACCTGCTTTTCACAAGCCAGCAGCAAGCCAGCAGCAAGCCTCCGGCTCTGAGGCTTCCGTTTAGCACACACACGACCGCCTGAGCACCGCTGCGGGCCTTGGATGCGATTTCATGCCGGGGATGGGGTGCGCTGGCGCTTTTCAACTGCGAGCCAACCCCAGTGTCATTCATGCATCGACAACCGGCGGACTGCATTGTTGCGACTAACAGCTGTCTAACGCGGATGCACCTCTCCAGCAATCGTTGCCGCAGGGGGGAGATCACGTCGATCAGTTGCTTCCTCATCGTCTCATCGTCGATGCAGAGCGGGTGAGCGACACCCTGACAGGCAGCTTGTTTAGGTCACACACACGTTTCTTTGTTTGCTTATGGCGTCCGGTCTCGTCCACCAAGTGACGGCGAAGCGGGCGCGCCTTGCTTTGGCTTGTCTAAGAGAGTCTCGGCTAAGGACCTGCTCGGGTAAGGGGTCAGAGACCATATGGATACGCGTGTCTCATTTTGCTTCCCAACTCTACCTGCGATGTGGTATTGACCCTCCACCCGCTGGGAATTCTCTCAATCTCGGACGGAATGAGCCAAAGAAAACACCGCGACGGCCAATTATACCAGATATCCCGTATTCCCTCTATTAGCAACTCACCATGTCAATCTTTTTCTGCCCTAGTGCTCCATCGGGGAGGGGGGAGGAATCCCTGACTCATTGGAGCATTGTGAAGGTCCAGGCCAGGCTCGTCTGGCCAGGATGCACTCTCCAGCAAGACGACATCCATTGTCATTGCCCGTCCGTGGTTCACAACGACATGGGACGCTTTGCCCGGCCTTCACCGGAAGCCAAAGACGCCTTTAAACCACGCTACGGGGAACCAATCCGAAGCCGGCCCAATTTCAGCGGCGCCATGAAGCTCTCCCGGGCACCAGCCTCTCGTGCCAGAGCGGGCAATGCAGGCTTAACGAAGTGAGATTAGAGTCCTCGTATCACGACGATCACTGTCATTCAGTTCTCAAGCTGCTGTATGCGATCTGGCCCAAAAGAATGAGGTGAGCAACGTCACATACCGATTCCAGGCCCACTTATGGCTGTATCAAGGTCTCTCATTGGTTGGGAATTCGGTTTGTCCGCCGCAATTTCCGAGGCCTCAAGGTTTTTGCTGCAGCAGGGTCAAAGTAGTGAAGGCACACAGGTACCTCCAGAAGCACACAATTACTTGGGCCGATAGGGTACCTTTTAAGGGACGCAGTCGCTGGAGACGATACTTTTTCCTTGGTGCTTCTAGTCTCGTCTGCCATCGACGGCCCCAAAGAAAATGCAGCTCCGGGGGAACCGTTTGGCTACAGCTGGGAACCAAGTTAAACGGCCAAACATGGATCTCGACACCCAATCTATTCACCACACCCACCTGCTTTTATCACAGGTACACGCGTACTTGCCTTCGTCCCATTTTTCTCTGGATTTATCCGGCTAGGTCCGCATCATGCACATTTTTCCCTGTCTTGTTCGTCTGCATCTCCAGGGGGTGGCTGACTGTGAACAAGTCGCCTTGTGACTGGCATCACATCCCTCCTCTCAACAAAGACCAGAACCAGAATAGAGGAAAAAGAAAGCCGGCACGCAAAGAACATGGCTCGAGGCCGTGACCACCGGGCCGCTAAACGCTCAAAACTGGGCTTGACCCGCCGCGAGCCCGCTCCGACCAGGGCAGCCTGTCGCCCAGTGGGGAATTATTGATCGAGCAACAAAGACAGGAAGCCGCTTGCTAGCTGGGGTCCCGGCCAGAAGCCCTGCTGCTGGCCGATCGTGCACTGGAAATAGTCTCAGTGCCCTCCAGAAATGGGCATGGGATAGCGAGCCGCTAGCTTCTAGACCTAATGTTGGCAATGTAAAGAGACAGCGCAGGTAGCATTAGCCATCGGCTGACCAGGCCCGCGAGATCCGATCAGTTGGGACCGCCTGTGCGATCGGCGTCGTGGATGTTGAGTCGAGGGAAGGTGACATTGTCAACTGAGGCACGGAGAATGATCATTTCTTGTCCAGCCTCGTGTTCGCGCCACAATCATATACACATACATACATGGCCCCATCCCGCTGTCTTGGCTCTTCTAGCCTCATACCTAAGTACCTGCCAGACTGCGCCTGTGTCTTGCCCAGAATGCTCGGCATCGCAGATATCCGGCACTCGCAAAAAAGTCTAGCGCTGAGCAGATCTCTTGGCAACCCAGATGTCAAGTCAGCCTACCGTTGCCCTCGAGGATGATCGATATTCAAGTTTGAGCAGCGTTTGAAACTTAATTTTGCATCTTTTTTTTTCACGATATCTCGGGAGGTAAGTGATAAAGAAAATAATTCTGCGGTCTTCTTATCAGTCGCCGTGTTCGTGTTGAGCTCATTCCCTTTTCCCCCCCCAATTCTGGAGCTATGAATACGAAGAGGCCAATCCTCCCGTGGAGCTCCAGCCAATGGGTTGCAGAAACACCTTAAGCTTCATTTGTGACTCAATTTCCTTTAATCAATTCTTTTTTTTTTCCTTCCCTCCGAAGTGCTTGGCGATTTGAAAATCGCTGCGGTCATGCTTGCAGTTGAAAACAAAAACATCCGTGCTGAAGTGTGCCACATTGACCAGCCTTGCATTCCCAAACCGTATTATACGTAGCGTGCAACTCACAGACGATTACTTTTTACATGACGGCGATAGCTTTCTGTGCTTCTCATCTATGACTCCCCCTGAGTTTTTGCTCGTCTCCGTCTTACCATCCTGCTTCTTCACAGTGCCTGCCTGGTTGTGTTGTTCTTCTTCATCGCTACCGGAGCCCTGAGTGGCAGTGTCTGTTAAGGACCCTTTTACATGCGCGCATGCGGTTGTCTCGCGCCGCGGTATGCTTACAGACAGCCCGTCAAACGGGGCGTCGGCGTCGGTAAGAAATCGAGCTATGGCCCATGACGTCTGTCGCAACCCGGCTGCCTCCCCTCTAGATGAAGCAGAAACGTCCGGGCGCGGTGTTGTGTTTGAGGCAGAATGGGGAACCGCCGTCTGGGCCCCGCTCACGGACTTGCCACCACCACCACCTTGTTCGTTTTTGACAGTGTCTGATGTGTTTCGTCCCATTGTTTTCAGAGGAGGGGAGTTTGCTGATGTTTCAGAGGTTTTGCTTTTAGTCGCAACCCTGTTTCAAACGAGAGAAACTTCTATCTGTTCGCTCCAAAGAGAGGCCGCCTATTGTTAGGTTAGAGGCCCAAGATGCAACCGCTTCATCGAGATCACATCCGCAATTTATAGCATTCTATTTCCTCCATCCTCGCATTCTCACCAATCCCAATACGTGAAAGACTGCAGTTTCACCAAGTGGCCAGCTCTCCTTATCAGCCCGTCCATTTTACAGGATCAACGGGGAGCGATTTGCTCCCTCTTGCGAGCTGCCCAACCTAGTTCCTGCTAGGTAACCATGGCCATGCAAGACGTTGAATCCGTCTATTGCTCCTAGTTCTGTGCCTTGGTGGCTTGAAACAATCCCCCCCACCCAGCCTCTTGAGTGGTTGCTGAAGACGCCGACAAATCCATCTTGTTCCTCAACTATCGGACTCAAATTTGATCCTGCGCCAAGTAAATATTCAGATAGGCAATTTTTGAATCTTTCAGATGCTCATTGGACACGAATTAGATACTATTCGGTGCGAATCCATGTGCAATAACCTGGCATCACTAGGTCCAGACGCCAAATGCCGTCTAACTGTTCTTCTCATGCAAACCAGGCATATGTGGTGCAACACAAAGGGTCCGCCAACGGACCACTGACAAATCACCATGACTGAAGCAAGTGAAAAAAAAAATACAGTTGAATTGGCCTATCCTGTGACACCGAAGATCCAATCGTTTACCATCAGAGCTGCTTACGCTTTCCCAACAGCTGCAATACGCCGTCCTTCTCCTTATCCTTGATTGGGTTGCCAGCAACTATCGTGTAACTGTGCAACCACACTGAAGGTCCCTCGAGCCTTTGACTGGTCTGCGAAAAAAAGAAAATCCCCAGCCCCGTGCTACTTGATTGGCAGGGAGGCAGACCGAATCTTGTGGTGCTCTGCAGGCGGATGCTTGCAGACGATCGCTGTTGAAGCCCAGGTGATTGGTTTGTCGGAGTCGGGTTCCATCCGACTCTTCGCTACGGAATAGAGCTAGTCGGAGCTCTCTTCCCGGAGCCGCTGCCTCTCGTGCTCGTGGGTACCACAGCAGTGAGTGACTGTCGATTATTGGTCTCCCATTCCAACGTCCTCCCTTCCCATTTGTAGCGCCCCCAACTGCCACGATAATACAGGGGCGCCACAAAAGGGACGTTGAAACGGCGGGAGTTTGCCCAGTTTACTCGCACAAGGAGTGAAACACGCAAGCACGTCCGGATATCCCGATGGATAGAAAGAGAAACTCGCTCCGGTCTCTGTATACCGTCCCACCAATTGATAGTTTCATCGTTTGAATACGAGGGTGGTGAGCTGAGTGTTTCTCAGCCTGTAGCATATTTAGCGAACGGTATGGTACTAGTTTCTCTTGGGTACTCAAGCGCAAAGCCACGCCACTACTTGAGTGATAGAAAGGCTTCCGTCCCAGTTCCCAGGCAAGGTACAAATTCCCCCATGCTGTTCGTAGGGCCTTGCCACCAGATAGCCCTCCATCATACCGCATGGAGCTCATGATACCCTACATTGTCTCCGAACCGTTACAAAGCATAT
Organism: Calonectria pseudoreteaudii; assembly: GCA_001879505.1. Lineage (NCBI taxonomy): Eukaryota > Fungi > Ascomycota > Sordariomycetes > Hypocreales > Nectriaceae > Calonectria > Calonectria pseudoreteaudii. Next base: position 77,910 of record KV875234.1, read on the forward strand.
GAATAGCTCCACTCTGAACAGCCGACTTAGGGGGGCACCAAGTTGTAGTCCAACGTACCAACTTCACAATATTTGCCAAATGGCAACATTTCTCTTGCTCCTGTACACCACTCAGCGGCTTCTTCGTGCTATAGGCAGTGGTCTTGAGAGTTGTATCAAGTCAGAATGCCGCTCCGAAGGACGTGCATAATGATACAGAACCTTGCGTACTTCGCAGTTGCTTGGAACGAAATGCACTGCCCCTTATAGACGTCACTAATAACGTTTTTATGATTCGATATTTGTACAATCTTTTCAATTGTTTTTTAAACTGAGTGTTTAAAGCCCAATCCCTTTTGAAAAGAGTTTAGGTACTCGCTTGTGATGACAATAGTATAGGGTAGGGGTCTGGAACCTGAGGCGTAACTAGATAGCTTGATATGAACAGAGATCCAAACAAATAGTGGATCAAACTCCAAGAAATAAGGTTATGTGCATAGATAAATACGGTAAATTCCAGTTCCAGCAGAAATGCGAGGTCTCCAGCCGAATGGGGGCAGTCCTGTGTTCCGTCACTCCCCAAGTATCCAACCTGAAGTGTCGTGTTGTTGCATAAGGCCACGGACAGATTAGGAATTTGCACTCTCGGCTGGAATTATTCTCAGCCCTGTAGTACCTATCGGTAGTCCGACCGAGCGGCGGAGGGTATAGCTAGGACAATTTCCAGCGTAACCATTTAACAGGTTTATGGACCCTGTTTCCGGCTGGAGTTGCTCTTAGAGCCCTTCTTAGGCTTTCCATCACGGCGGGATTTGTCACGATTAGAGCCTTCATGTTGTCGTTCGGAATTTCGACTGCCCTGATATGCTTGCGCATTGGTGTGCTGTTGGCTTGAGTAGTCTTCCTGCGGTTGCTGCTGGTATCCGGCATGGGTTCCAGTGTAATAGAGTTGGTCTTGAGGCTGGTACTGAGGTTGGTATTGCCACTGGTCAGGCCAATCCTCTACTGGACCAGGTGGTGCGCGAAACATGGCGATTCCATCCCACGGCTCCTCTGGACTAAGCTGTTGCACGAACTGCCCAATGTCCTGGGGATTGGAGGATGCGGGGGCTGTGGGTGGGTGGCGACGTCGCACTTCAAGCCATCCATTGGCATCCAAGGCAGGGGCATGCCCGGTCGAATCGTTTGTGTTAATGGAAGGTCTTGAGTTGGCCATGATGACTTTAATAGAATAGTGACGTGGATATGCAAGCTGAAGAAATGTCCCATGCTCGATGAGAAAAAAGGGAGGGAATGACTCTCTCTTTATGCGTGAGCTCATGAAGGCAGAATGAGGTGGCCACATGCGGAAGGCAAATCCCCCCCCAGGAAAGCAAGTTGATCTGATGTGCGACGATGAACCCCTGTCTGGTACAAAGGGCGGTTGGGCTGGGTGGGAGTGGCTTGGAGCAACGACGAAAGACAGGGCGTCCAGCTACCATTGGACATGACAACTTCTGATGGAGAATGTGCCCAAAGGGTTGCACTTGAAGATGTGCAGAATAGTTTCGGCCTCTCCCATTCAGCCCCCTCAAATTGTTGGACCGTGGTGTTTTGGGGTGGTGCCGCCCCGTCTTGTTCGGAAGCCCGGCCATTATGCATATTGGTGGCCACTTGGCAATTGGCAAAAGAGGAGGTGGCAAGCGATTGCCAACTGAACAGGGTGCCTCCACCCAGTTGGAGAGACAGGCGCGTGTCTGAGTCTGCAATATTCCATGGGATGACTTTGCTTCGGGTATTCTCACACCGCTGTGTGCAGGGCGAGTCACATCTGAGCGGGGGGGCGAGGGAGGTGCCCATGGCGAGTGATCAAGGTTGGAGGGGAGGACACTTGAGCCCATTTTGACTTGAAACGGGAATATCAGTTTGAGTCAGTATTTTTTGGTCTGCCGGACTACTCTGGGACGAAAAAAGTCGGTTATCTCAAGTGTGGTGACGTGTTGTTGCGCCGCAAGCCGGTTATCAAGAGATGGATATTGAAATAGAGCTGAAGTACGAAATACGGACCCTTATTGACCCCGTACGGGTCTTGTCCGGCCAGGTGCGCGCCAAAGAGGCGTAGTCCCGGGGAAATGCAGGACCTGCAGCCAAACAAGACATCTGTCACTCCCCGTCTTGCCGGCAGGATCTTAGAGTCATGTCTTCAGGCAAGTCTCCGAGGGACGTATCCGCTTGGACACACTTGTGGCCACGCGTTTGTCGCATGCGTGCTCAGCTCCTGTGACTGGACTCGATAACGTCAGATGTGGACGATGGAAAGAAGAATTGGGTGTGTGCTGGTCGTTTTGCCACATGATGATTGCCTTGTCTCGGGGAATGGTTCGCATTTGAAGAAGATGGGGTCTGTTTAATTAGGTGCTGAGAACCAGGGGGTGGTTTGACTAGTTGGCAGGGCTGAATCTCAACCAAATCTAGAAAAAAAAAGCACATGTAGAAGCTGGTATCTCACGGAGATGGCAGTGAAACGGCAATGTTTCCTCGCTTTTGCTCTAACTGAGACGTTCTGTTGCCGCGAGGCACGTTGCCGTGAGACGACTTCTGTTTTGGGCAACTGCGTGGGGATGTGATTTTCGTTCTAGACTCTTGGCTTTCCACGTTGACGCGAGGCATTCTGCTCTGGTTGAGAGCGTGCGTACGAATCGGTGACATATAGACTTTGATGTAGTGATTACGTAGACAAACACGTTAGCATGAGACCGACACAATATCTCACCGGATTGACGGACACTCATCCTCCTTTCCGATATCATTTTAAGACCACTGCCGCCGCTGCCGATGGCCGTTTGCCCCCACAACAAAGCCATAGGGGGATTTGGCCCCCAAAAGGAATGTTTTGGGACAGAGTAATCGGCAAGCTGACGCCACAATATATGGAATTCTTCCAATTTGCATGCAGAATTCGATTATGATGGAATTGTTCTGGTTCCTCTGTTTTGGTCTCGTCTCGTTTCTCCTTGCTTAGCTCAGACCGACGTTTGCGAGCTCATGCCGTTTTTCTTTTCAGCTCTGGGAAAGCCACGCGAGAGCTGATGTGAAACATGGAACGAATCACAGACAAGCTTGCTGGATGGGGTGGGTATGTGGTGAGGGAGCCAAAATTGGCTGCTGATTCTTAAACAACTCTCAAACAACACGCACATCGGGATGACGGACAGCTTGGACATGCATGTTTTTGAAGCCCGTGGTGAGACCGAATATCCGGAGGCGCCATGATGATCTGATAGGTACTGTACATGTCATTTGAAGTACCAGGCGAGCGACCCGGCGAGCGACCCGTCGTTGCTGATGGCATTCCGGCAAACCAACCAGCGGCTGGGCCACAGTCGGGTGCTGACATTGCTTGCACCACTACACCAGAAAAAATAACGGGGCCATTGTGTTTGACCGAGGCACAAAAGCTTCAGCAATAATCATTTGTAGGTATTTGCCATCGACCCCAAGTTGGGTTTGGAAGCTTTTCATGGCTGCGTTAATGTTTGTCTGGAATGGTCCAACTGTGGCATTTAAGCTGAGCTCAGCATGAGGTAGCATTTTTCTCGAAGCGAAGAATACGAGAGGTTATGAAGAACCAGAGACAGGGTAATTTGTCACAGCATCAAAAGAGCCATGTGGAGTTGGAGATGAAGACATTCAGCGACAGATGCTGTTGATGAAGTCATTTGTACACGGGCACAGTGCGGGGAACCCATTAGCTTTGGTTCAGAGCCGTGCCCACTAAGAGGCGCTAATCTAATCCCACGTGCATTGTTCCTGCTGCCTTGCGGACCGGGAGGAATGAGGGGATGGTACACCACTGCTGCCTCTTAGCAGGGTTCGTGCTGAAAGGAATCAAAGGATACGAAGGATATTTCATCAATTATTGCAGCGTAGGTGGAGTTCTTTGTACTCGCACATGAGTAGAATCTCTGGTTTGCAGGTCAACGTGTCGGCCTGCGAGTCAGAGAAGCGTGCCTGGCATCCGCAAATGATGCAAGGGGGCCTGATCGGCCTTCTCTGTTGGGATAGTTCGCACTAGAATTTAATGCTATGTATGCACAGTCCAGGCTACGGCATTCATCGCTGAATGCTAGCGGTTGATGCCCAAGAGCGCTGGCGATATGGCCCGTGCACCCATACGTCACTCAAGTCACGCATCCACCTGCAGCCACACCACCAAGCTCAAGCTTAAGCTCACCGAGTCCAGCTTCCAGTTTCAACACCGACATCATCGATCCGCAACGCGCCCTGAATACGTCGCGAGGGCTGCGCTGTTGCTTATAATGGAACCAGAGGCCCCCGAGGGCTGCGACTGGGAGGAATTCGTCCGACCCTCGAACGACAAGAGCCTGCAGGTCCAGCTCGTTCTATCCCTCGTCATTGGCCTCGGCGCCTTCTTCACCTTCTCCGTACGCGCATAACATCCCCATTCGCCTGGAATTTACCACGGCAGAGCGCATGCTGACGCACCAATCCAGGTACTTCGCCCGCGATGGCCTGGCCTGTACGCGGCCCGCAAACGCCGCCGCGATCGTACCAGCAACCTCCCCACGCTTTCCGATTCGGCCTTCGGATGGATTCCCCAACTGTACAAGGTGACTGAGGAGCAGGTACTGGCGTCAGCGGGACTGGATGCATTTGTGGTAGGTTATAAATGCTGGATACAGGGCTGCATGCACACCGCATACACATACAGGCGCCGGCCCTTGTCAACAAACTCCGGCTGACCGCATTAGTTCTTGGCCTTTTTTAAGATGGCCATACGGCTGTTTGCCATCATGGCATTTTTCGCTACTGTTGTCCTGTGGCCAATCAACACGTCCTACCGCGACTTCCGGTTCGATTTTGGCGGAAATCATACCCAGCATACAGCTGGGGGCACCTATGTTTTCGATGAGTCGGGGCAAATCCAGTTTGTGGCCGACTTCGACCCGTCGACGGGTGAAAAGGGGAAGAAGGACAAAGGAATAAAGTATTTATGGTCGTATGTTGTATTTACGTACCTCTTTGTTCTCTTGACCATCTACTTTGTCAACTGGGAAACATTTCGAATCATCCGCTATCGTCAAAGGTATCTGGGATCTCAGTCTACCGTCACAGATCGGAGCTTTCGATTGACGGGAATTCCGTCAGACCTGCGATCGGAAGATGCCATTAAATCTCTCATTGAAAAATTAAAAATTGGCACAGTCGAATCTGTCAACCTTTGCCGAAATTGGAGGTATTTGGACGATTTGATGGCGCAGAGGGACAGAACCTTGCGAAACCTTGAGGCTTGTTGGGCACAGCACCTCAATTATCGGGGCGCCTCAAAAAGGAACGGAGGGGGAATTTATCGAGGAACTCCTAGCTCAAGTGACTCACCGAGGCTTGATACGGATGAAGAATTTGGACAGAGCGGACACCTCCTGGACCCTGATGTCGACCAAGCGGATTGGAGCGAACAGGGGACGAGACCCCAGATCAGGCTTCGTTATGGTTTTCTCGGACTTCGGTTCCGCAACGTTGATGCGATCGATTACTACGAAGAAAAACTTCGAAGGCTTGATGCCCAAGTTTATGAGGCTCGCAAGAAGACATACAAACCGACTGACACAGCCATTGTTACCATGGATTCGGTCGCCTCTTGCCAAATGCTTACCCAGGCGAGGATAGATCCTCGACCTGGCCGATTGTTGACCAAGCCGACACCCGCCCCATCTGATCTCATCTGGAGAAATACCTATGCTCCCCGTGGCCTCCGCCGGCTTAAGTCCTGGGCCGTGACCATCTTCATCACCATTCTTACCATGGTCTGGATTTTCCCGACAGCCTTCCTCGCATCACTGATGAGTATCTGCACAATTAAGAGGGTGGTTCCCCAGTTCGCCGAATGGCTACAAGATCACTCCATCATCCACTCGCTATTCCAGAACGGTGTCCCCACCCTTGTGGTGTCGTTGCTCAACGTTGCAGTGCCGTACTTGTACGACTGGCTTTCAAATTGCCAGGGGATGATTTCGCAGGGCGATGTTGAATTGTCTGTTGTTTCCAAAAACTTCTTCTTCACATTCTTCAATACGTTTTTCGTCTTTGCTGTGTCGAGAACTGGGTTGGATTTCTGGAGCGTTTTATCTGGTTTCCTAAAGGACACAAGTCAGATCCCCAAAGCCATTGCCGGCGATGTGGACCAACTCTCCATTTTCTACACATCCTTCATCATGCTACAGGGGATTGGCCTCATGCCATTCAGAATTCTGGAGGTTGGAAGTGTGTTCCTCTACCCATTCTCGCGCATGATGTCAAGGACGCCGCGCGACTTTTTCGAGCTCAAACAGCCTCCCATTTTTCAATATGGTTTCTACCTGCCCACGGCTCTGCTCGTGTTTAACCTGTGTTTGATTTACAGCGTCCTGACGCTCGGATTTGCCATCCTCATCGTTGGTACAATCTACTTCGCCCTAGGGCATTTCACGTTCAAGTACATGGTGCTCTATGCAATGGACCAGCCCCAACATGCCACAGGCGGCGCGTGGCGCATAATATGCCAGCGGATCATTATCGGCCTTGTTGTTTTTGAGATTGTTATGTTTGGGCAGATTGCTTTGCTCAAGGCCTTTTTCCAATCCGTTGTGATCCTACCACTTCTTCCTTTTACCATATGGTACAGCTACTACATCAAACAGCGGTTTGACCCCCTGACCAAGTACATTGCGCTTCGTGCAATCAACATGGATGAGGAGTCGGAAGAGGCCATCTCGGATGAGCCATCTGATGAGGAAGACCTGCGACCACCGCCACCACGACGCATCCTTCGACGAGGCAGCACTCTAGATGAAGATAGGGAGCAGGGCTTGACATTTGTCAACCCCAGCCTAGTAGAACCGTAGGTAAAAACCATTCCTGCGGAAAAAAAGCAAATACTGATCGGACAGCAGATTGCGACAACCGTGGATCTACAAAGACCCACCTCCGGTTGTACCCGACGACGTAACAGAAGCAAGCGAAGATCGGAATCCACCCATCCTTTCTGGCGCTGACAGCAGCCTTGGGATTGGATATGCTAATGTATGGGGAGACTCTGGAAGCGAATCTAATGTTTGATGATTGAGTGGGCTTGATGCATTTTAACGGCGCCTGGTTGTGGATAAACGATGGAGTTGATGTGGACATTGCTAGACCGTATGTTTAATGTTTCCTTGATTCAATGACAGCATCCACGACGGTCTTGCCTTCTTCGAGCGCGTGGCTGGACTCCACATCATAATGGTACATAGCAAGAACGACCCAATCTGAGCATAGCATGACCGGATCTTGACCGAGCTCTCCGGACTGATTGTGTTTACTTTTCTAAATTTCTCATCAGCTCATCCTCCTTACCACGGTCTATGTATGCTTCGTTATTCCTATATCCAACTCCCAGTCTTCAGTTTGGGGACTGAACCCGAGACGTCCCTGCGCATCTATTTCAAAAGGGGTGATAGGGGTGATGCCTACAAGAGCAAAGGGCCACTGGGCTGAAACGATCGGGCGAGATAATCCCCAAGAGCATTGTTGCTGGATTGTCCGCTGCCAATACCGAAGGGTCCATCGATCCAAGAGCTCGTGATTTTTTCCGAAATGCAAAACATGATGGGCAACGGCCCCATCAATGCGTTGCATGTGGATAGTAAGCAATGATGTGCACCTGCGAGACACGCTGTGGAAACTGACGATTTCAGTCCAACCCAACTCAATGCGGCTGCCCAATGAGACGATTCAGCAAATATACCTTTTGCTACCCCCACACGACTACAACTCAGCTCGACACACGTGTCGGTCATGGTTCATAGCCAGCCTCGACCGTAGCGTCCTGGTCCGCATGCTGAAGAGGGGCGGGTGGTGGAGCAGCATGCTCCAGATCATGACTCCCCTGGACATAACACGACTTTTCAGTCTCAATCAGGAGAGAATAATGAGCAAATGGATCTCGAGAGAATGCAAACTATCCGACCCGACAAAGAGCGCATTTAAACAAGTGGGATACACGGATTTCAGTGGACTTGTGCCGGGAACCACGGTTGGAGCTGTGCATGGGGCCCTCGTCTTTACGGGCAGCCTCTGCGGTCGATTCCTTCTGGCCACGCACGGCCGGAACGTCTACGTTTATGAATTGAACCATGTCTGCTCTGGCCCACGCTCCCAATGGTCCGTCCCGCTGCGGCCGAGAGAGACGAGAGCTTCGGGAACCCCTCGCCCAGTGACAGTGGTGACTTGCCCACGCCCAGTCATTGCCTGCAGCATGGACACATCAGCAGGCAGGCATGCAGTCGCCATCCTGATGCAAGGCCGAACAGGAATGCTCTACGATATCACGGCTGACGGTGTCGCAGCGCCCAAGACGACATCGGCCAATACATGCGACAAAGGGTCGGACCCGAACCTATCCACCTCGAAGACACTTACAACCCCTGCCTGCATCTGCCAGGACAGCCCTGTAACCCAAGCGCCTCCTATTAAAGAAGGCCCACGATCAATTTATAGCAACATTTGCCATGCTGATGATCCCCCTCGCTCGGTTGCAATTTGTGCCCAGCGAAATTGTGTAGCATTTGGGTGCACCTCAGGGATTGAACTTCACTGGATGGACGCTCTGACAGGCCAGAACCTGAGCAGGATGTTTCCGTTGGCATCGCCAAGCGACTACCTCTACTTTCTTCCAGAACGACGAGGATTTGACGTGGACAAAAAATTGCGATTGATCAGCTCTGCTGCTGCTCTAGGGGACGTCTTTGGCCCAACCGGGCCCTTGTTTCCAGGTTTTGAGGCCCGTTTCAGCCGCCCTGGTGGCAGCGGAGTTGTTTCGGTAATGGATGTGACGACGGGGGAGATGAGAGTTCACGATGTTCATGCAGCTGGTGACTGGGCATCTCAGAGAGCTTACCTCAGACCGCGTGACCTGCTCGGGCAGCGGCTGGCTCATGGCCATGGCTGGCGCAGAGTATCTGCCACCAGCGTAGATCACTACAGAGCGGTGCCTCTGAGCGATGGCCATCACATCCTTTTCACTGATCCCAAAACGGGAAACCTCGGTCTGGGGACCGATGTACCAGTCGGGCCCGTGAACAAACTTATTCGCAAGGTATGGCTCCGTCCTCCCGCAGCCGCGTCGGGTCCATCGCCCATGCTCTACACTGCTGGTGCAGACACACGGCATGGGGTCCGCGTTGCAGCAACATTTTCCGTCGGCGGTGGAGATCAGGTTTGCATTAGTCCAGATGAAGTTACCGCCAACAAGGGAGACCCGCAGCGGAGCGACAAGGCCGACAAACAGATTGTTGTCTTTTACACAATTCCACCGGACGTGTTCCACGACACCTCTGCGGCTGACGAGGATGACGAGGATGACAAGCGGACGGAATGGGCCAGCTGGAGACCCGAGGATCACTACCGCGAAATCAACATCTTTGATCGTCCCTTTCACAACAGCGCAGCGTATCCCCTGGAGATTCAAGGCCAGCCGGTAGCCATCTGCGGCAACCTGGCGGAGCTGGTTCTGGACTCTGGACCGGACATGGTTGTTTGGGGGTTCAGTGCTGAGGGATGGGCTCGTGCGTGGAGCATGGATGCCGGGCAGGCTGCACCCCTCTCGCATGTCGCCATCCAACGGGACGGGAGCATCAGGCATGTTGACGCCGATGATAACATCGTCATGGGCGGAGTGGAGCCTGTCGATAGGCCAGAGCCCGACGGGGTGACTTGCCACGGCTTTAACAATAAGGGCGAGGGTGTAGGGTCGCTTTGGGGGCCACAGTGGAATCCTGCAGGACGATAGCAACGACTGATGGCGGGATGGGAAGGAAATCGACATGGTGGAACCGTGAGCGTGGACGTGGTGGAGGAATTGGGTGGTATTACGAGGATGGATGTGGAGTTCCCTTAGGGCTACGAGGTGTCGAGGGGAGGGCAGGGAGATGAGGACGACGAAGGCGGCGAGAATGGGTAGAGTGGATAAGAGGAGGATGCATGCGAACAGTCTTTGATAACAACCTTAGCCCTAGTATGCAACCTACTAATTACCGTGATTATTACCGCCTACTGGGCAGACGCCCTCCCCCCTGTTAGTTCTGTCATGGCCACGGGCCTAGCGTCAGCCTAGAAGCTCATGGTCTCGTTCCGATGCCGGCCCTGCCGCCACCACGGTGAGTAAGACCCCACACCGGCGCCGAGAGTGGGTCTCGTTGAATTTTTCGTGCTCCGTGACCCGATCGGCTCCGGGCGCCGAAGCCTCCACTCTGCGGTGAGCAGCATCGAAGCCCGTTGACGGCATCGGCACAGGGCGAAAGCTCAAGACGCAGCAGTTGCAGCAAAGAAACAAGGCCGCAGGGAGGGAACCCACGCGTGTGGGATCTTGCGTCTGGATCTCAGATGCGCCTGCGCGTAATCTCCTGTGACAGAACCTGGGTGACTGGAATCGGTAACAGGAGAAAAAAAAAATAATAACTGGGGCACGCGCGGCCCAAAGTGGCGCCTTTGACCAAAACACCGAGTTATCCCCATCCGCCAAAGAGAAGCTCTCACCCAGCACGCAGGTGACGAAAAGGTGAGGAAAAGCGAGGGAGTGGGTGACAGAGAGAGAAAAAAAACATTAAAATGGGACAACCAACAGGGAACAGTCCCTCCCTCCATGCATGCACACCCGCGCACACCCACGCATACACCCCCCCTTCCTCCCACTCAATGGCCAATTGCCCTTGGCCATCTGCTGCACTTGCGGCTCGGTTGGAGCCGCAACGACGCTGGACGGACGCATGGGTTATCGTACTCAATGGTTCGTCGCCGCACGGTGAAGGCAAAAAGTGGAGTCGAATGGCTGGCCCTGCGTCAGAGGCTTTTCGGGCAGCCAGTGAGCTAAGAGAGCTTCCCCTAGTCCGGCTCTCGGACTGCCCGTCGTGAGTAGTAGCGCCGCCGCCGCCATTGGGGGGCGGGGGCGTGCCAGTAACAAGCAGAGACAGACAGAGAGAGGTCTGGTGTTGTAATCTAGGATCTGGACCGAGGAGACGGTTAAGGATTTCGGGTAGAGCACTGATTAGGATTTTCTAAGCAGGCCGTTGACCTCGGATATTGAAAAAAATGGTGACCAGAGTATATATACTCCCTGTGCCCTCCCTCGGTCATGTCGAAGAAGAGGTTTTGGACTCGAGGATATAGTACAGACACACACAGGTCTTCTCATCCATTTTTACAACCTGTTTATGGGCATTGCATTGCATTGCATCACATTACATCTATTGTTGTTGTTGTTGTTGTTGTCTTCTTAACCCTTGTTCTATCCAAGTCCACCACCACTACCACCACCATCACTACCATCACTCTCTAGATTCTTTCCATTGTTCACCATGGAATTAACATCAAATGCCTCGTCGGCTACGTTGCCGCCGGAAAACGACGTGCGCGAATTCGCTCCCATCAACACCACAAACACTCACGCCAGCCAGGCAGCGGCGCGAGGGGCCCGTCCCGGGTCGCGGGCCTCGCGCGAGCTCGCCCGGCAAACCACAAAGGAGTCGCGGGACCCGCAGCTCGACATTGAGCTCCCCTACCGCACGCTGAGCGCAAACGCAAACATGGACGAGTACCGCGTCGAGGCCCCCGGGGGCTCCATCCCGGGCCCCGTCCAGCCCGAGGCCGTCGCCCGCAAGTCGAGCCAGCTCCCGGCTCCCGGAACGGGCGAGAAGCGCTACAAGCTCGTCACTTTTACTCCCGGCGACCCTGAAAACCCCAAGAACTGGTCAAAGGCCTTCAAGTGGTGGTGCACAATGTGCGTAGCCCTGACGTGCTTCGTCGTCGCTTTTGCTTCCTCCGTCATCACCGCCGACGTCGCCGGCGTCGCCGAGGAGTTCAACGTCAGCGAGGAGGTCGCCCTCGTCACCATCTCCGTCTTTGTCGTCGGCTTCGGCGTCGGTCCCATGATCTTTGCTCCGCTTTCTGAGATTTACGGACGCCGCATTATCTAGTAAGTTTTCTTTTTTTCCGTGTGTGTGTATGTGTGTGTGCGGGGGAGGACAGTCTTGTTAACCTGTTTCTAAGTGGCTCGACTATTCTCATTGCCGTCATCTTCATCATCCCCTGCGCCGTTTCCAAGAACATCGGAACACTGATCGTCTGCCGTGCCATTGATGGCGTTGCATTCTCCGCACCTATGACGCTTGTCGGAGGCACTCTCGCCGATCTCTGGCGAAACGAGGAGCGTGGTGTTCCCATGGCTGCCTTCTCTGCTGCCCCCTTTATCGGTCCTGCCAGTAAGTCTTTTCTTCTTCACTAGCTCTGCAGCACTAAAAAAAAGACCACTTTACTTACACGGCTCGTTTCTCTCGCAGTTGGTCCCCTTATTGGTGGTTTCCTGTCCGATGCCGCTGGCTGGAGATGGCTCTACTGGATCCAGCTCATCTTTGCCGGTGTCATCTGGGTCCTCATCACCTTCACCGTTCCCGAGACGTACGCCCCGACCATCCTAGCTCGCCGAGCCCGCAAGCTCCGCGAGTCTACGGGCGAGCCCGACCACGTCACGGAGCAGGAGCTCGACATGCGACCCCTCTCTGAGCGTCTCCGCGTGTTCCTGATCCGCCCCTTCCAGCTCCTCTTTGGCGAGCTCATCGTGTTCCTCATCTCCATCTACATGAGCGTGCTGTACGGCCTTTTGTACATGTTCTTCGTGGCGTTTCCCATCATCTACCAAAAGGGCAAGGGCTGGTCGTCGGGCAAGACGGGACTCATGTTCATCCCCGTGGCCGTGGGCGTGCTGCTCTCGGCCGCGTGCTCGCCCCTCGTCAACAAGCACTACATCAAGATGGTCCGCCAGCACAACGGGAAACCCCCCGCCGAGATCCGCCTGATCCCCATGATGCTCTCGTGCTGGTTCATCCCCATCGGCCTCTTCATCTTCGCCTGGACCTCGTACGCCGACCTCTCCTGGGCCGGGCCCGCCATGGGCGGCTTCCCCGTCGGCTTCGGCTTCATCTTCCTCTACAACTCGGCCAACAACTACCTCGTCGACTCGTACCAGCACCAGGCCGCCTCCGCCCTCGCCGCAAAGACCTGCATCCGCTCCTTCTGGGGTGCCGGCGTCGTCCTCTTCACAGAGCAAATGTACGACCGCCTCAACGATCAGTGGGCCTCCACCCTCCTGGCCTTTATCAGTCTCGCCTGCTGTGCCATCCCTTTCCTCTTCTGGAAGTACGGAGCCAAGATCCGCGAGCGCAGCAAGTACGCCTACGGCGGCGACGAGGAGGACGAGGCCGTCGACGACATTGAAAAGGCAAAGGGCCGCGGAACCACCCCTGGCGGTGCCGTCGTCAGGGATGACTCGGAGAATGACGAGGATTTGCGCCGCGCCAGGAGCTACGTGAGCAACCCCTAAACGGGTATGTGCCGTCCGCTCGAGCCCGCAGGGATCTCGATCCTGCATCTGCGCGGCATGTGGATTTTTTTTTTTCGGAGCCAGCAACCTGCTTCGCAACCAAACTGAAATACAGATTACATGGGCTATAGATACAGAGGCTCTTAATGGGATGGAAAAAGAAAGAAATACGGTTTGATAAATTTGGGAATGGGGGGTATAAAGGTTTTTTTTGTGTTGTTTCTTTTTGTATGCAAAGCACAGTTAGACTATATACCCTGAATTCATTATTTTTTGTTCTAAAAAAAACACACAGCAAATCTAGAGTGAAAAAAGAAAAAACCGTTCACTTCATGACCCTGTTGCTTTAATCTTGTCGCATCAAACAAAGGATGCTGCTGACTGTTGCAGCAGGCCCATAACCAACCCAACTCATCTATTGTGTATAATCCGGCGTCGTCGTATCCTGGTTCAACATAAACAGCAAGAAACAAGGAAATATCCCAAGTAAACGAGGAACAAAAAAATAGACAATGATAGACAGAAAAGTAAAGAAAAAGACGGGTAACAGCCGCATACCGCCACGCGCCGTCAGCGCAACAAAAACGATGCAACGCGAAACCGATGCGGTTGCCGACGACGACGGGGGGGTGTTCATGCGGCTCCGGCAATGTTCGGTAACAAGTCAATGAGATCCGTGTGTATCAGTGGCCCGGCACCTAATTAGCTTGGCCCACTTGGCGCAAGCGTGGCTCGCAGGGATATCACTTCTAGTGCCCGAGTAGGTTCCATAGCTGGTCACCAGCGTTGCAAGTGGTGTGATGATGATCACGAGACGGGACTAGCCGCCAGAAGCAAAAGATCCTTTAGGGAGCAGTACGTCCTCTCTCCCTCTTTGTGTTTCTTGACACGACGACAGCCTCCGAGAAAAAGAAATGTGCCGGAACCAAGAAGAAAAAGTGCGAGCCGCACTCTCTTCCTCCTTCTTTTTTAAATAGCACGCACAGGTAGCGAGTCGCGACGTCGAATCTTGAGATCCTTGGTGAGCGAGTTCTTGCTCGTGTGGTGCGCAATGAATTCCTCTAGGTTGTTGAGGGTGCACTCGGCAATCTCAGTAAGTGCCTCCTCGGTGAAGAAGGCCTGGTGGCCGCAGATAACGACGTTGGGGAACGTCATCAGCCGCATGAGCATGTCGTCCTGGATGATGTGTGACGAGTGGTCGTTGTAAAACAGCTCGCCCTCGGCCTCGTACACATCGAGCGCCAGCCCTCCGATGTGGTCCTCCTTGAGAGACTGGATAACGGCTTCGGTATCAATGAGGCCTCCTCGAGATGTGTTGACAAGCATGGCACCCGGCTTCATCAAGGCAAGAGTGGTGCTGTTAATGATGCGGCGAGTCTTTTCCATCAGCGGGCAATGCAGGCTGACGATGTCGCACTCGGGGAGGAGGTCCTCGAGCGTCCTGTACTCGCCGTACTCTTCAAAGGCAGGCGATGGGAAGGGATCGTACGCCAGAAGGCGGCAGCCGAACCCCTTCATGATGCGGGCTGTGGCCAGGCCGATCTTGCCGACGCCGACGATGCCAACCGTCTTGCCGCAGAGCGTCTTGCCCAGCAGGCCGTCGAGCGCAAAGTTGCCCTCGCGCACGCGGTTGTAGGCGCGGTGCGTCTTGCGGTTGAGTGTCTGGATAAGCGCGACGGCAAACTCGGCGACGGCCTCTGGTGAGTAGGAGGGGACATTGGCGACCATGATGCGCAGGCGCTCAGCGGTGTCGAGATCGACGTTGTTGAAGCCGGCACAGCGCAGCAGGATGGCCCTCACGCCCAGCTGGGCCAGCGAAGAAATGACGTTGGCATTGAGTGTGTCGTTGACAAAAACGCAGATGGCGTCGGCTCCTTCGGCAATGGAGACGGTGTCCTCGTTGAGAGCGAATTCGTGAAAGATGAGCTCGATGCCTGAGTGGGCGTGCTTGGCGTCAAGCACTGACGTCAGGTACCTTTTGTCATAGGGTTTCGTGCTAAAGACAGAGACCTTCATGATGAACAGTGGTGGCTTTGTGTAGGCGTTGTTGCGGTAGAAACAATAGAGAGAAGGATAAGATGATATGATGTGGCGTGTGTGTGTGTGTGTGTAGGTTTTGGTGTTGCGCGGGGTTGAAGCTTCAGCTTGGCTTGCTCCACAACAGGCTCGGGACCCGAAGACGGATGCCAGATGGGATAAATAGGGAACCCTTTGTTCCTGCTCTTTGGGCTCTGACAACTGCCAGTTTTCACAAGAAGGGGGCAAAAAATAGGAGAAGTGACCACCGAGGCAGGACAATGAGGCTATCGAGATGCGTGACTCGAAGGGAAATCGGACTGGTTCCCAATCACAGCGACATGGCTGGCATATGCTCCGAGAATCAGGCCATGCAATATCCAAGCTTTGATGCCAAGCGCGGGCGTGCGTTAGGAGGCGAGCAGGCTTACCAGGCGTCGCAGCCCAACCAAGGGTGAGAAACAAGAAAAAAAAATGACGTATTTGGATTGAGAGCGTCGTGAAATTGGGCTTAATTTTGGTGCATCTTGTTTTATTTCTGCTGCAAAGTTGATGTGATCGTGCACTGGAACCACACTATTTTTTTTTTTTTAGGGATCGCCGCCGTCTATGGCCGGGTAGATGCGATGGAGTCGGATCTGTGCGTGCTGCAGTGTCCCATGGAGCGCCCCCTCGCCCGCTGTAGCTCTACATCTCATCCCATCTCATCCCATCTCGAGTTCCAGGGTGCGCAAAAAGTGGCTCGGTCGAGCGAGAGATACTGGGCTCGCGCAATCCGGGCGATGCTCCCATCCCGAGGCCGTGGAATGGGTTCCCGCCCAGGGTCAGTCGGCCGATGCACCCAAGAGGCGCTACCAGAGCCTCAGCGGCCTCGCAGCCCCCTGAAGATGCCGTGATTCATGATGCCACCCTCCCAAATCGGCAGTTTTCTGTCGATATCTTGCATATATCTTGCCGTCCGGGGAGATGCACTTCCCTCCCGGTTGGCCGGGGCCGATCAGCGGGTCATCTCCGCGAAACCTATACGTCTCCGTGTCAGATGTTGCGAGATCATCTATCAATTTTGGGTGACTCATGGCTGCTTCGTGAGCCATCGAACGCTGCGCTGTGCCACACGGCTCAGCTGTCAGTTGATCGCGCAAGCCTCACTCAGACCACGCTTCAGGACCAACAGGAAATCGAGCTGTCATCATGACAGCTGATACGTGGAAAGGGGTGTTGGAGAAAAAAAAATCGTATTCAAGCCACTGAATAAGTACCTAATCGCCGAATGGCCTTGAAACTCGTGCTCCGGGGTGCGGTTCTATTGGATTGTCATTTTTGCATCATTCGATTGGCTATATCTTTACGACAACCCTTCGTAACTTGTCGATTTCATCATCACATTCCTCAACATTGTCACCTGATTCACTGAAACACTCCAATTTCCGACCCGAAAATGATGGGATTTCCTTGCGTCAGGCCTTTTGATGTAGAAATGGCAAGGAAATTGGCCTATTTTGGGCGCAGACTGTAATCCGCCGAAGGCAGCAATAGGGCCTCATCTGGTGTCTGAGTTGTGGTGGAACCCTAACTTCTTGGGCAACATTTCACCCAAGACACAGCCGCAACGGTGTGTTGGTTGACCAATAGCTTGTGAGTGACAAGCTTACTAAGACATGTTTCTTCACGCTACCGAAGAGACGCGACAAATCACCTTCTCAGTGTGCTCAAATTGTCATGTGAGTTGGTGAGACGCGCCTGAGTTGAATGTCTGTGATCATACCACTCAGCCTGAGATGCGCCATGGAAGAGCCACAGGAAGTCGCCGACCAACCAGCGAGCGAGGAAACTCCAACGATTCCTGCCGTCAACCAAGCTCCTGAAATTTCATGTCGGCAGGCATGTTCCATCTTTCACACGTCTTCATTGGAGCAACCATTGCTAACGCTTCGCAGAAGCCCTATGGGTACTCGCCCTTGACAAATCCTAAAAATACGCGAATGCTTCGCCTATTGCCCGAAAAAGACAACACAGCTCCCATTCACTGCCAGCTTTTTGAGTACCCACTACTCAGCTCTAACGAATATGCCCATCTATACGAAGCATTGTCTTACGCGTGGGGAAGCTCGGACAAGCCCAAATGCATATTCGTTGACGGGGAAAGCTTGGCCGTCACGCAAAGCCTCTACGAGGCACTGTTGCGTCTCCGAAATCATTTTTTTGAGCGAGTGCTCTGGATAGATGCTATCTGCATAAACCAAGGCGACAACGATGAACGCTCAGCCCAGGTTCAATTCATGGCACATGTCTACTATAAAGCAAGTCGCGTTATAGTTTGGCTCGGAGATGAAGCAGATCAAAGTGATCAGGCGCTTGATGAAATACGTACTGCTGCTATCGGGTACGGCAATGGACCGGATCCAGCACCAATCCGTGCCCTGCTCAGTCGACCATGGTTTCAGCGGATGTGGGTGAGTTGATCGGCCGAGGCAATTTGATACAAACGTCTCACACGTAAAACAGGTGCTCCAAGAGGTTGCAGCGGCTCGACAAATCGTCATCATGTGTGGTTCGACGGAAATTGATGGATACGTCTTCTACTTAGGGCTACCCTCTCACATCTCCGGCTCAGTGCGCTCAGTCACTTCCCTTATCGGGGGGTCAATATTTAGAGCTAAGCGTGCTCCTAGTTGGGATGGAAACCACCTCTTGGGAATTCGACCTATGGGCGAATTGGTGGATATGTACCACACCCACAAAACCACCGAACCTCTCGACAAGGTATTCGCTTTACTTGGCATGGGCAATGACGATCCTGTTGCAGCTGGCCTTTTACCTGACTACAACAGCCCATGGGAAACAATCTTCCTTAAACTTATTCACTTCCTTTTCGGCAACGATATATCGGTGAAGACCCTTGCCGACAAGGAGGCCGCCGTTATCAATGGCAAAGGGGTTTTTCTCGGCAAAATTTCCGAGGTATATACCTACACGAATAGCAGTTATGAAAAGCTGGCGATAGTAAAAATGAAAGACAGCAACGGGAGGATTCTTCCAGAGGGGATACAGTGGGCTCTGCATGACGCGGCGAGCCCTGTGCAAATCGGTGATCTCGTCTGCTGGCTCGATGGGGCTTCTAAACCTATGGTCATCAGACCGTGTTTGGACTTCTTTTTTATCATCATGAGCGTTGTTGCTCCTCCAGAAGGCACAGCTGCGAGAGGCAAAAAGCACGATTTCTTCTTAGCGTGGGATTGGGATGTCCTACCGAAGACCTCTGAAAATCACCCATATGCAGATTGGAAACGGAGTCAAATTCCCGGTAGTTTTTGTGAAAGTCCACATGATAAAACAGGCCACCTCTCTCGTTTGAAGGACGTCGCGCTGATTTTAAAAGATGCAGAAGAATATGCCAAAGCAGAGAAGCGGTTACAGTTGGTAATCGAGGGGTCCGAGAATGAGTTCGGGAAAATGGACGAGCGGACGGCAGCAAGCACAGAAGATCTTGCTATTCTGTATAAAGACTCGAAGAACTGGAAATCGGCAAGGACTTTGCTTCAGCAGACAATACTGGGCATGCCGAAATTGACCCCTGGAATGATGAGCATGATGACGACTCTTCAATTGATATGCCAAGATGAAGAGGGAGGCATTCCGGAAGCAGCAAAATGGAAATCCATGAAATCCTTGCTAGCAACGAGCGAGACGGAGACTACAGTGGAAGAAGCCCTCCCCGTTTTTGAGTTTGGAAATGCAGAGGAGATTGTGTTCCTGCTCGAAATGAGCGAGAGGAAGTTTTCGATTACTGAAGACATGATTTCTGCGGTAGCAAAGAATGAATTTGGAGTGGAAGTAATGAAGGCCTTACTTGAAAAGCGTAAGGAAGAAGTCTTGATTACGGAGAAGGTGGTATTGGCTGTGGCAAGCGCTGGTCGTGTCACAGGACTAGAAGTGATGAAACTTCTATTCGATGAACGAGGAGAAGAGGTTCCCATCACGGACGCCATATTTACAGCAGCAGCAGGGAATTCTGCATTTGGATTGGAGGCTATGAAGATGCTGCTAACGCAAGGAGGCAACAAGGTTCCCATCACAAGGGCAGCTGTCCTAGCAGCGACAGGTAACTATAATTTCGGGCAAAGGATGATGAAGCTCCTGTTTGAACAGCGAGGAGACGAGGTTCCAGTTCCAGACGCCGTAGTCATCCAAGCAGCTAGAAATGAAAGGCCCGGGCACCAGATCATGAGGCTGCTGCTTGTCGAGAGGGGAGCGCGGGTTCACATCACGGAAACCGTTCTCGTAGAGGCTGCGGGAAATCATTATTCAGGTCGAGACATTATGGAGCTCTTGATCAGCCTCGGGGAGGAGAGGGTTCAGATCACGGAAGCTGTCGTCATAGCGGCGGCGGGGAACACCGTCTTTGGCCACGACATCCTCATGCTTCTGATCCACCAGCGAGGATACACGTTCCCGGTCACAGAAACCGTCTTCATCGTGGCAGCAGGGAACCACTCCTTCGGGCTAGAAATTATAAGGCTGCTGCTTCACCCGCGAGCGCCAAAGGTCCCCATCACTGAAGGTATGGTTTTGGCGGCAGCTGGAAATAGCGGATTTAGGCAGGAGATTATGCAGATGATGTTGAGCCAGTAAGCCTCAACAAGGGGGGACTGGTTTTATTGAAACTTTAACCGCCACGGCACAGAGGAACTCGGCTTGCAGGGTTGTTTCGATGAGATTTGATCACGAGGCTCCGCTGCTCCACTTGATTGCTCCAGCCCGCACAACAGGAGGGGGGAGGGGGGGAGATGATGAATGGTAAGAGCAGCATGTATATATGGTTGGGATTGCCGAGCCCGCAAACCACGAGGTGCATCCATCAACTTGCAGCATTTCCACGTTGCCCCCCAGTCGATAAACACATGGCAACCCCGATTTTTCCCAAGACACAGCCTCATCATCTTGGCAAGCTGCGGCACGCTGCGGCGCGGAACCTAATTGCCGGGTGGGGTGGGACGCTGTCGTATTCTGGATCCTGGTGACCTAAAGGGCGGGGCGCGAGTTTGAGGCTGATGGCCTTTCTCAGACTAGGGATCACGCAGTAATAAATTTATTATAAACGGGTTCTGGGAGGGAATGGTTGCAAAGTCAAAACCGTCTACAACTGGAAGGAGGCAAGAAGATGAAATGCGAATGCCGACATTGGGTCGGTCTGCTTTTTCTGTGCGAATGCACACCTGGTATTTTGCGCTGGCGAGATGAGGTTATGGGCTGGGGGGGGGGGGGAAAAAATATGCATCACAACACAACACTAATATTGCTTAGAGGAATCGGTCCAATTCATATCGGAATACTATACCTTCCCAGTTGGTCTGCTCATATGTCCAGCACGCCATTTTAGCCTTTATCTGCCCCCACTTGCTTCTCCTCGTCCTTTCTTTTCAGTTCTACTTTCTCTCTCTCGAGAAGCTTATCCAACGTGGACACGGAGTGATATACTCCATTTGTAGCCGCACCACACCTCTATTCTTGTATTTCGCAATGGGGCCTTGCAGAAACTCAGCCTCCTCCTCTAAAGAATCGCTAGGGCAGTCTCCTAACTGCTGTAAAACTGGCGACGCCAGCCTTTTCCAAATGTTTGCTTTAGATCGTGCGTCTCTTTTTTTTTTTAAACGGGAAGGCCGCTAGAATCTTTGCGGCGACTTGTTCTTGTGGCGAGTCTGCCATCTCAAGACAAGTGGAGTTTGTGAGTGCGAGTAGTAAGTAGGCTGAAAGAATTACGGGGTCCTTTAAAGATGCTATGGGCAAGTTGTAGTGAAACAGGCACCGAGGAACTGAATGCTAGCTGCTTAGCGATTACAGTTGACAATTGTCAGTAAGCGTCTGAGTCAAGATATTGCATCATCAATGACTGCTCCAGTGCTTTCCATAGATTAGTCGTTGCGTCCTAGCCCAGCCACCCTCATGTGATCATCTTCTTCAGGGTACCACAGCGCGCAAATAATGATCTATTGTCGCCATCTGGCCAATCGACAACTCATCTAGCGTGTATACGTTCCCTGGATAGTATAGTCCTTCTTTGGTCCCTTTACGGTGTATCCAATGCCCCACTCCTTTAAGTTCACTGCCTGGAAGGCAAAGTTGTACTTGACGTCATAGTAGTCGTCAATGCAGAGATGCCCGGCCTTAGCAGCCCAGCCTTTGGCCGCGGCCTCCTCGGGTTCGGAAAACTCGATCTCGTGGAAGAGGTAGTCTGCCCGCTTCAGGTCATCCGGCTTAGCGAACCAGACGCTCAGGACATCTTTGAGTTCGTCGTACCGCCAAACATAACGCCGCGTCGCCTTGAAGCCAAAGCCCTGCTCTGTCTTGAACTCACCCTCCTCAATGTACAGGTACTCCATTCCTATCTCATCTTCGGATGGCTCGCCGTCCGTGGGGTTGGCTGCACATTTCATCCCTTCCTTTGTTTTCTCCCGAAGTAGAAACTGTGCCGTTCCGCTAAAATGTCCGCTGGGGTGGGTGGGAAGCTTGCTTCGAAGGTCGCGCTCCAGTTTCCAGGTGCCCAACAAGCTTCGGAATACAGCATGGGCAACGAACCTTGATGTTGTAAGACCGTCTGTTGTATCCTTGTAAGTTTGCCCAAGAGACTTTTCAGCCGCTTGTTTCGATTCTGCATCATCACTGACAGAAGTGTATCTTGCAGGAGTTAGCATATCTAGTGGTAGGTTGTTGTGTGGCAGGCTTGGCGCAGGTGGCTCCAGCGGTGGATGCATATCCATCGACAGGGCTCCAGCGATCTCATCCATCAGATAGATGTAATCGCCCATCGGAAACTGTGACACTCGAGGATCGACTCGCAAGTCAAGTGTTCTTTGTATGGAAACATCCTCCTTGAGCTTTGTTTGGAATGCCTCCGAAGCGCGGAGAGATGTGGCGCTTTCCGACCACAGCGAGGTCACAAATCTAGCCTGCATTTGCATGACTCCCCAGTAGGGTGATCGGTAAAAGCCGACAAATCCAAGTCCAGGGACATCAGGATGGTGTGTGCCATGGAAAGCGAGCGCAACAGGCTGGTCGACGTGTTTCGGTGAGTGATTGAGGGTCTTCAAGACTTCTTCTGGGAAGAAGTTTAGACATGGCGAAGGGTCGAATCCAGTCGCGACCACAACCGCTGCAATATCTGAAATCTTATTTCCTCCAGAAATATTTGCAGTTGATCCTTCCAAGCCTTCTAATTTACCCTTTGACAACTCAATGAATCCAGATCGAACAAAATCGCTGTACCATTCACTCATGGCTAGATACGGCTGTTCGGTGTTGTTGGAGTCATCGATTTTGAGAAGAGGGGACAGGTTCGACTGGTTATTTCCGACCACACCCTGGTAGATCCCATGGAACAGCTTAGCAGTATCCTCGGTAATGTGTCCTTGGGTGTTTGAAAAAGGCCTTGGACGGTTGTTAAGGTTATAAGATCCGAAATCTACAGGAAGGAATGGTGCCGCGGGTTCATTAGGCTGGGCAATGAATCAGTTGTCTGCCAAGTGCAATTAAACTCCAACCTACCTTGGGGCTTGTAAATAGTGGGAAAACCCAGATAGGGCGTTGTATAACGTGGTGGATGCGATACTTTTCAACATCCTGGATCGAAGATTCTTCGGGCGAGTTGATTGCCGAGGAAAGATGCGCTCCTATGGTGCCAGCAATCTCCACTCCAGACATCTGGCCGCCCACAACCAAGATCTTCCCACCGTTTGGTCGTCCCTTGCCTAGCAAACCTTCCAAGTCTCGATATTGGCTGCTATGAATGACTGGAATCGAGGACTCTTTCACGAGGCCCTCTGGAATAATGGGCTTCCCAAAGAAGCCCGACGCCACCAAGAGATAGTCGAATTGCCTTGTTTCAGCGTCTCCAATTGTGATGTCCCAGCCTTCAGCGGAGTCCTTCCGTCTCTCGGCTCGCGTAATCTTCTTGCCAAGGTGAAGTTCATACCCGGTGTTCCCCGCTAGGAATTTCTCTTGATACCGTTCGAGGTATCTTCCGATCATCCACGCCTGAGGAAGCTGGGGGTCTGCGTCGTCCCAGGCCAGCTCACTGAACTGCACTGTGTGTCTGCTCTGATTGGCTACCATGAGAGGATGGACCTGCCGTCCAGTATCCGATTTGGAAGTCGGCCACAGGCCGCCGATGCGGTCCTGGGCGTCAAAGACGCTGACCTTGAATTCGCCAGGCGCAGCATTATGAAGCAACGTCTTGGCCGCCACCAGGCCCGAGGGCCCAGCGCCTAGGCATGGGTGAGATGAGGGGTTCTCGCGCAAGCTATCAGTTGCCAAAACTTACCAACTACACAAACCGTCTTTGCCATTGTTCTCGTCCAAGATATGCAGATTCCAGAGTTCATACGCCTGTTTTTTTTTAAGAGCTAAGCTGCGCAGGCGAAGCTCCGCAGAATGCCGGAAGGTGAGGAAAACTGAGCGATTTGGAGGGGTAATATTTCAGATCGTCCGGGCATGTGCCGCTGAGCCTCAGGACAACAAAATCGACGCCCGCCGAGCGCCGACCACGACGACAGCTTACACTTTCCCCAATGCACAAGATCTATTTTGAACGGCGCCCTCATACAGACACGCCAGATGAATACTTGTCGCCTCACAAACATATGATTACGGAGCGCCAACGACAGCAGTCTGATCTGAAAAGTCCACAAACGGCTTAGCGAGATGGCTCCGCGACTGCCGAGATCTGCGAGCCCCAGCGGCTTACTTAATCGCTCTCGGAGTGTCTCTCAACCAGGATGGTTCGTCCAGTTGATTGCGTGTCAAAGGAGACAACATGGCTGGTTGAATCCGATTGGTCGCCCGAAGGTCTTCAACGGTTGGCCAGATAAACTTTGAAGCCACATGGCGCTATTGCTCATTATCGCAAGAGTTTTCCATCGTGTTATATACGATTTTTACCCCTCGTTTGGGACAGGTCCGCGGCTCCTTGATTCAAGCACCCCGCCAATCGGCCCCTGCCAAGCACATGAGCTGCAAGAGGATGACCTCCCATGGCAACCTTAAAAAAAAACTTTTCCCGCTGTCACTGGTTTTTTGCTTTCGCTTTTTGCTCAGCCCAGCAAAGACTCCGTTGGCTTGAAGGCGCAGGGAACCTAGGCCGCCCGCCGCCCACTTATGCATCGTGATTGCTTATCTGACATGGGGGCAACTGCACTGAGACGTTGTTGGTCGTGCCCTGCAGCAAGGCACCGGTGGAAACTACAAGAAACCCGAACCCGAACCTCGGCGACCTCTACTCCACTTCTTTTTTGGCACCGCGGCGGTACTGTTGCCCAATTCGATTGTGTCCCTTGGCAATTTTAATGGCCTCACCTCTCAATTAATAACCCATTTTTCGCCTCTGGAACATGGAACCAACAGCTCGCCCACAATAAACCACCCAGACATGATGCCACTCGCCGTCTCGATACGTCATGCCCGCCCCGCATTGTGGATGTCGTCATGTTCTCTTACGTGAGCAACCAACTAACTGCGATGCGACACGGCACCCCCAGACCAGACCTCAAAAGCATCACCATCGCCAACTGTCTCGCCCCCAAATCTCACCATTCCCTCCTTCACGATTGGTTCCCCGCATTGACCTAGGCCCGGTTATACCAAGCAACCCATTCGCCTGACAGAAGACAATCAAAAAAAGAAAAGACAACCGAAAACAATGTCTCACCACGTCCTTCTGCTTGGCGGACACGGCAAGATTGCCCAGCTCCTTACTCCCCTCCTGCTCAAGCGCTCGTGGACCGTCACCAGCGTCATCCGCAGCCAGGAGCAGGTCCCTACTATTGAGAAGCTGGGTACCGACCTTCCCGGAAAGCTCAATGTCCTCGTAACCAGCATTGAGGACATCAGCAACAAGGAGGGAGCTCAAAAGGTCATTGACGATGTCAAGCCCGACTACATCGCTTGGAGCGCCGGTACGCAACTCCGCTGAGCTAGTTGACTAGCTTGTCAATTAGTTTCCCCCCCAAAACAGTTAGACATGGTTCTGATGTGAGATTTAGGTGCGGGAGGCAAGGGAGCTCCTGAAAGGGTATGAGCCAACTCATCCCAATGTCATAATCACCCGACTTATACTAACTTGAGCATCTAGACCTTCAAGGTTGACCGTGACGCCGCCATCCACTTCATCAATGCGGCCGCCGACACACCCTCCATTTCCCGCTTCCTCCTCGTCTCGTACCTTGGCTCCCGCCGTGAGGCGGCCCCTTGGTGGTCCAAGGAGGAGTGGGACACTTACAACCAGAAGATCAACTTTGGCGTCCTGGCCAACTACTACCAGGCCAAGATCGCCGCCGACGAGGTGCTCTACAATGTTTCCAAGAAGAGCACGCTGGTTGGCATCAACCTGCGACCTGGAACCCTGTCTGACGAGCCCGCTGGCAAGGTGACGCTGGGCAAGACGGAGCACATCGCCGCGGGCCAAAAGGTTAGCCGCGAGTCAGTTGCCCAGACAGCCGACGCCCTTCTTGCTGCTGAGGGTGTGAAGAACAGCTGGCTCGACCTTCTTGATGGCGACGAAGATGTTGAGGCCGCCGTTGAGAAGGTTGTCCGAGATGGTGTCGACGCTGCCGAAGGCGAGCCCATCTTCCTCGGCCAGGGGGGTGTCTCGGACTTAAAACAAGATGCATGAAGCGATGCGGTCCAACCATGAACAATCTACTATTATGAATTAATGAAATCAAAACACCAGTTGTATGGTTAATGTAACACTAAGATGCAACCTTTCTCTCCATGCGTTCCAGGACATAGACGTCGTGTTTGCTGTCCACACTAGTGACTTTAAGGTGCTAGCACCCCATGTTTTCCGATGCAACAATACCAATCCGGAAACAAGAGCAACTGACAAGTTGACAGACACTTCTAAACTAACACCCATTACACTGAATTCGCGCAATCCCAAGATTCGCTGTCGCATTCATTGCTGTACCCGTCCTCACGATCATCTGTCGTCGTGCAATGTTCTTCGGGTCGTGCGGCAGTGTCACGGCGTTGGTTCCGGGTTGCGCCCAATCTACTTTCCAAGCGAATCGAACTTCCACAACTCTTTTTGCACACCTTTGCCTTGGCTGACTGGAATGTCTCGCAAATAGTCCCCCAGCTAGTGGTAAAGTAGATAACGGCGTTCCATACACCTTGAAGCGGTAGGACGCATCCGCTCGCCACGCTCAGCTGGAAACTAATCTTGCCGTCATGGGACAAACTGTACAGGCGATTGATGGAGCTGGGAATCCACGTGATCAACACGGCAAAGGCGAAGATGAAACTAGTTCGTAGGTAGGCCATCTTGACGGGGTCGAGGCGCTTGAGCTTGAGGGAAGCATTCGATTTGACAGCACGGAGGCGTGCAATCATAGTTGGGTGCGTTGGGCGGGCTCTGTCCGATGTGCATACTGTCTCAAACCGTTGGTGTTTGCTCTCTCCGTTGGCCTCATACATGTCACCATCCAGAGCAAGTGCCCACGACCGAGTACGGTGGGGGCTGTTGCGGATTTGAATGTTGGTGGGGATTGTAGGGCCAGAGTAGCATCTTTGCCTTGAAAAGTCCGTTGTGACTTGGACCTCTGTGATTGCGGTTCCATAGAACTCGGTACGACGATTCAAATTCTAGAGTTGAGCGTCAGGGATTTCACCAAACGGCTGCATTTATAGGGTCAATATTACCTCTTCAGAAGAGTCTCGACTTCCACTAGGGCTGGAGCTGTTGGTTTCTTCTTTGTTCCAGTGATCCAAGGTTGCGCTTCGGAGTTGATTCCGGGTGTGAAATACGTGATACCCAACCGCAACATAGATAATGAAGGACACCAAGATACAGAACCAAACTGGGATGTAGTACGACCACAGCCGAACAAGACTCCACTCCTGGGAGATCCAACACCAAAGCTGCCAAATGTCAACCAAAGTTTGGAGTTTGTGGTGTCACTTCACTTACAGCAGCGTCGCCAAAGATGAGTCCTTTCTCATCGTGTCGGACCAAAATCAAGGTAACTGCACCGACAAGCGGTCCGCCAAAACAAATAGTCAAGTATATCCAGGCATACTTTCGAAAGCTCGATGGGCTTGCGTTGCAGAAGAAGACGAGAAAGACGTTGATCGCCATGGCCAGCGACCACCACGGATCAGATTGCATGAACCTAAAGCCGCGGAATGAGCATCTGCACTTTTCGCATTCGATGATCAGGCAGCCGGGCAGGTAGATTACCATTGAAAGATGAATGCCTGGGCCTGGCACAGCGTAGAATCCTCTCCGTGATCGAGACCATCGTATCCCATCATGGAGGCGACGCTCGCTCCGGCATTGGCGATGGAAGCAAAGAAAAGAAAAAGATTCGGGGTGGTGCGGAGCTTTCTGATCAGCCAGTACGAGACAATCGTCATGGTTACAGCAACCATGGAGCAGCCGGCACCGATGCGCTCGATAGTGATGAGCACATCGACTTGCTCAGGGGTCAGCCAGCCGTGACCTCTCGCCATGTTCCCGGCTCCGTGTCGACACTATCGTGAAGTTGGTAGTTGTTGGCAAACAGTACGAAAGGTGTTTGAAGATGAAGAAATGAGGAATTATGAGAAATTGGAAACACTCACTGTAAAAAAAAAACGTTTCATTTGTGAGATATATGGAAGGAGCATGGAGATTGGCCAACTGTTGGCAGCTGGTGGCGGCGGGTTTCCAGATACGGCACTCTATTGTTTCCTTTTTCTTCATTGATTGGTTCTGACTACACAGCAAGTACTAGAAGCAAATGCAATTTTCATTGTTGATTTACTCATGAGTCAAAGGCTTTGTCAGTTCTCAATTGTTAAACAAAGCTAGCTTTTGAGTTTCACGACAGCTCAAAGATAGTTAAGAGGGAGTTGGACATAAAGGAAGGCAGGAAATGGGACATGTTACCATTCAATAAAAATCAAGCGCACTCCTTGTGTTTTTTTACGAGAGTCGTACAACCCGCCAATGTAAAAATTTCATCAGTCGTCAAACAAATAGTGATTCACTCAGGTAAAGATTCCCGGTTACCAACATGCTCTTGGCACAAGCTCGAGCCACCAAGAAAGTTTGTGAATCAAACTGCGGTTTGTTCTTGGCTTTGGGGGCCAAAGACGCCCAATTGGCTTGCCCACTCAAAATTCATACTCAGTTCGGTGGTGATGGAAACGAGCCGTGGATACTGTTTTCGGGTCGTATTTGAAAATGAATCTCCAAGACGGGCTACCCATTCCACCTGACTGTCAATTTTCCAGTCAGGAGGAGTGACCAACAGAAGCGGCTCCGTCCTGAACCCGGCAACTTGCCGTTTGGCGCCCCACGCCGACACCGAGAAAAACCCGCACACCACTACCCATCGGTGACTTCTAGCAAGAGCATAGCTCCCGTCACATCTAAAAAGTCACCAACGAGCGAGTCTTCAAGTTGGGATAAGCAAGCCGTGTCGTAGTGGCCCGTGAATCATTTCCCCCTCATCCGATCGTTCCGTCCTTCTGCTTAAATTCGACCCGACACCATCTGCATTGACACGCGGCGAGTGAGTGCATATAGTGAGTCCAGCAACAGCAACAACTCCTTGCTTGCAAATCCACATCAAAACTCGGCTGGATCGATCCTATCGCCTGTTTGACGGGCCTTCCGATTGATAAGGGTAAAATGCAATTCGCCTCGCGACTACGGGGATTGCATCCGCTCTTCTCCGTTGTCCCAAAGCTTGGTGCCCCTGCCGCTGCGCGACTACCCAAGCGTCTGGCCCCCCACGGCCGACGAGGAGGAGATAGTCTCTCCCGCTCAGTCGCGCTCCCTTGCCGCCAACTTCACTCATCAACGCCACGCTTGTTTTCGCAAACGCGGCCCGCCATGTCGCCGTCGCCGGAGAGCCGCCTCGTCTGCCCGAGCCTAAACTTGCACGCGGCGGGGACGCCGCCGGGCGCCTTTGAAGGCGAGGTCGCCTTCTTCAACTCGATTCCCTGGACCGCGGCCATCCTTTCGGCGCCCGGCGCTGTCGCGTTTCTGCCGCCGTGCCGCAACACCATCACCGACAAGAATGACCAGCTCTTCGGGCGCACCCTCGCCAACAGCCGCTCCGTTCAGCACATGATCTGCGTCTTCAGCGCCCCCAGCCTGGATGTCGCCCAGGACCCGGACTGCTCCATCCTCGAGTCGGATACGCTCATCGCCGTGGGCGACGGCGTGAGTGGGCACTCCGACATTGTCCACGGAGGGTTCGTGGCGTCCATGATGGACGAGGCCATGGGCGCCATCTTTGACCTCAACATCACCCTCAAGAAGACGGCGAGGGCCTTCCAGACCAGCAACATGACGGGCGGGCTGGACGTGACCTATCTCAAGCCCACGCCCACCAACAGCGTGCTCTGCATCTCCGCCAAAGTGGTGGAGCAAGACGGCCGTAAGAGCAAAATCGATTGCGAGGTAAAAAATGAGAACGGGGAGGTTTTGGCCAAGTGCTCAAGCCGATGGGTGGCGGTCAAGTCGAACCTATAAAAAAAAGCCCTTGATTTGACTATTTTTTTCAAGTATAATCACAAAAACTCCTCCTGCCCAGCATTTAGCGACCAAGTTCATTTAGTTCCCGAGTTCGCAAGCTGTCGGTCGTACCTAGTCAAGGTCAACAACGAAATGAAGAGCAGGATATCTATGCTGAAAAGAAAGGAAAGAAACAAATATTCCACATAGTAATGTTTCAAATGGAAGTAGTAAAATTTGGCCACGAATAGACTAGACTAGACTAAAGGGGTAGACATTAAACAGTTTGACTCTTGCGAGCGATAGAACTGAAATTGGCGACAAAATAAGAGATATCATTGCTGTAAAAAAAAAAAAAAAAAAAAAGACAAAAAAAAACATGAAAGGTCCTAATAACCAAATCCGTGGTATCTCGTGCAGAAAAATGTCCCACCCATACAACATATATATATATCCTGAATCTCAAAAAACACAAACATGATTTTTTGGGGGTCGTAAAGAGTATAAAATTCCATTGGCCTGAACCGCTTTGGGTGCTTTGAAATTCATCGTCATCATTTTCTCCCGCCTGGGAGAAGAGTCTTGACCGCTTCCTTCACCTTGGAAGGATCCTCCAGGGCATCGTACGCCACCTCCCGCTTGCTCTTCTGCCCCTGCTCCCAGCCGGCCTCGCGGTTGTCGAGGTCGCTCTCGGCCGAGCTGATGCTGCTGTCGCTCATGTTCATGACCATGTTGACCACCCTGCCCGACTTCTTCTTGTTGTTTCGCTGAGCCTCCTTCATGTCCTGCAGCTCCTGGCTCTCCCAGTGGTTGGTGACAATGTGGAGCCCCGGGAAGTTGGTCTCCAAGAACTCGCGGAGCTGGGGAAGAACCGACTTGTCTGGTCTGTAGGTGCCCGAGTCGTTGTCAATGTAGAGGGTGTAGTGCGATGGGTCGTGGGGCGTTTCGGACTGCTGCGAATCCATCACCTGCAAGTCCGATGTGATCTCGTCGGTCTGCTGAGTGGACTGGGTGGGCCGGATGCTGGTTTGGGATCGCGAACTGGCTCTGGAGCGGTGATGGTGGTGTCTCCGCCGGTGGATGAAGAACTCGCCCGAACAAGCAATGTATGTCGCCACATCCGAATGCATAGTGTGCTTGCTCAACATGTCGATTCCAAACTCCTTGCCCGTTTCAGTAAAGCGGAACATGCCATCCAACGTCAAAATGTAAGTAAAAGTTCGGGAGCCTTCGTCAAAGTGGGCGAGCTTGAGGAACTGAATCGCAGCCTCTTCGCTGCGTGGTGGGAAGCTGCCGTATTCGGTAGTTCGGTTAAAGTTGTAGACCCTGCGGTGCTGCTCGTGAAGGGCCGTGTTGATGAGCTTGCCTCGCAGGCCGGTAGACTTGTACACGTTGGCAACAATTGGCCTGAACTCGAAATACCTGTGATAGAGAACGGGCGGAACAGGGCCAGCAAGTTGCATCTCGTTGGCTTGGAAACTACAAGGATCAGTTAGTAAAGGTTCTTCTTGATATGGTGCGGGGTGGGATGATTCATACTCGTATTTCTGCGTCTTTCTCTTCTTTTTGCCATTCTCTTCAGTTTCCTCTTCTTTGGTATCATCCTCCTCGTTCGCATTGACCTTTGTGCCAGCGATGCGACCAATGAGAGCACTAAAATGTTTGACCCATGTTGTTGGACCAACCGTGTACATTTGCGCATACGGGGGATCCGACTTTCCAAGCACCTCAATGCTGATGCGAAGTTGCGGCGTCATGGTCGTGTCCCCGCTTAGTAGACATTGCACGCCCTTGACAAAGTAAGCGCGCTTGCTGCCCACGCGCTTCTTGACATTGTACTCCCTCTCCCCAGCGGCGACGAGAGGCTGAGTGTCTGAAATGAGGGGGACCCGAATTGTGACATTTCCCAGTCTGTCGTCTGCGTCGGGGTAGTCCTCGTCGTACAGGCGACATTTGAGGGTGAAGCCGGTTGGGGGAACGTTGGCGACAATCCACTCGTCGTCCCACACCGGCTCCGTAGTCCGCCTAATGGTCGGCGTCCTGTGGGTCAGATCCGGATCCTCTTTGTTGCGCTTGGGCTGGGTGCCCTTGAGCGTGGCGTGAATGAAAGGATCAGAGGACGCCGTCGCAAAGTCGGCTGGGGGGAGGTTGGTTGCGCTGTGGAAAATGAACTTGACCGTGTAACCTTGCGGGGCCTCTGGCAGAGGCGTGGTGTCGAAGCCTCCCTTGGGGCCTCTCCTGACAGTCTTGATTGTCTCCTTGAGGTCGGTGCCTCTCTTCGAGAGCGGTCGCGCAATCTTGTGCATTCCGTTTGAGATTGGGTTTGAGTGGTCGTGGTGCTGCTCCTCAGCAGCGCCGCCCTGGGCTGGGGCACTACCATTGGCGGGTTGGTCGCTCATTGCGCCGGTCCAAGGTGTGGTCGCGCAGCTGGATGCTGGAGTGCGATGGGTAATTGGAGGGTTCGCGACAGCGGCGAGACGGGTGTTTAAGAGTTTGGAGGGAAGGTTGGGCTGCGCAGAAGGTTTGTGGTTGGTACTGGCAATGTTGGTTGGTGGTGTGAAGGATTATTTGGGCGATTCCGGAAGGGCGGGAAGGGAAGCTAGTTAACAAGCTAATGCTGAGCATGCATACCCAACTGGAGCCAAATGCTCACATGCGACTGATATTAGACAAGTGATTGAAAAAAAAAAATTACTAGTACGCGTGTAATCGTGAGCCACTTTTCCCATCTCGCCATTCAAGCAGGCGCAGACACTCCTGTAAGTTAATGGAAAACTGGCTGCGGCATCCCCGTAGGTGGCCGAGTCTGGCCAAGGCGCTCGGCACCCTGCTTTGACGTCACCCCACAGCGGAGTTGATGGAGCTCTCGCAGCATTCAGTGGACATTACGTGCCGCAGCGAGCTTCTGGATCGGATCCAACGGCACTTCTAGTGTGCCAAGGCCCTGGTCGAGCACGGGGTTTCGGGGGGCCACAGCGGGAGCGGGAATGCGCTAGCACTCCGGAGCAACACCTGATTCAGGCCTTGGCCACCAAACTGAACCAAAGTCCTGATTCCGATTGATGAGTGCGTAACATGCAGTAAAAAATCTGACATCGGCGAGCTGGTGGGGGGGATTGTAGCCTCACACCTTGGACCCGTCCCCTCAGCCCGCGCCCTGGAAACGGCTTTAACTCGACAGAGTATAAGGCGAAGGCTGTGGAGCCTGATAATAGCAACCTGGAAGGGCTGTGACCCCGGTCCCCGGCTCTCGAAAAAGGGCTAAATAGTTCACCATGCTCACCACGTCTGGGTCTCAGCCACTCCAGCCTCCCCACGCCAAACGGGCTCATTGGCTGCGTCGCAACTACTTGGCTCGGGTCCCGGCAATGGCCTCGCCTCGCCGTTGGTCGCTCCGCGTTCGTCTAATTGAGTGTCCAGCATGATCCATCGATTGTCTTGAAAAAACTGAATCTGCCTTGTAAATTATACTGTCTGCCAAGCGCGCACCAAGCCCCCTGTTAGCCGCCAAGGGCACGCCCAGAAATTAGACGTGGCATCCACCGCTCCATCTCGTCCGCGCCAAACTACGAGCTGGCCACACGATAGCCTCGATTCACCGATAGACTCTTCCCCCTGGGCCACTGGCCCCTTTCCTGCCCGCGCTGTCCCCGGCATCCTAGCGGACTCTTATTTTCACCTCATTCTAGATCATCAGTCATTGATCAGGCATCCTCAGCCTTGATCATCTTCTCATCCCTACGGCCCCTGTGGAGCGTCGATGCAACCTTGCCCGTGAGCAGTGAGTCGACGTTGGGCAACATCAGCGCCGCAATCAGGGCAGCACCTGAGAAGGCGATGCTCGTAAAAAACACTGTCCGGTATGCAGATGCATTGGCTTCTTTGTAGGCTCTAACCCCCGCATTCGTAATAGCCTCCGTGACCCCGGGGATCCCATCAAAACCTGTTCCGGACGATAGGCCCGTGATAAAGTTTGACACGCTTGATGCAGGCAGCCCCGCCTTGGTAAGTGCCTTTGGTACTTGGCTTGCAATCTCCTCACTGAGGCGGTTGTTGAGGATGACCGTGTAAACCGTCGCGGAGATGCATGAAATGAAGAATCGGATCGACCCCGCCAACCCAGACGCCGAGCCCAGCTTGGACTGATCCCATGCCGAAATCGTCACTATTGTAATGGCGAGAGATTCTGCCCAGCCAATGAAGAATGTGCCAAGGGCTATAAACGTCGTGGCCCGGATCTTGCTGTCAGGCGTTGATGTGGCAGTGGCCCCAAAGAAGATGCCGCTCAGAGCTACCATGACAACGCATTGCCATTTCAGGTTGCCGATCGGCTTAGCGACCAGGCCTCCGACAATCTGGCCTATGATGATGAAGAGGCCGACAAACGATGAGTACCATGCCGCGGCCATGGGATTGTCGTCCTCGTAAAGTACCGTGACCATGGCTGGCCACACGAGAGCGAAAGCGTAGTAGACGCTGGCGCCCAGGCCAGATAAGATGGTTGCCGCATTCCACCCCTTGTTCTTGAAGAGGTGCATGGGCACCAGAGGCTCTTTGAGTTTGGCGTAGGTTTCCCAGAGGGCGAATAGAACCAGTCCAACAAACCCAGCCACGATCGCTCCGATGACATGTGCCGACTTCCAAGGATATGCCGAGCCACCCCAGTTGAGACCCATCATGAGGACCAGCAAGCCTCCCGTGTATACGGCGGTGCCAATGTAATCAAAGTCCTTCATGTACTTGACAACGCTTGCGTTCTCCCCATGTTTCATCCGGAAAGTGGGCGGGTGGTAGAAAAAGAACCAGCACAGGAAGCTCAGCGTGTTCACGCCCACCAAGATGTAGTACGGCCCGCGCCAGCCCACGTTCGGGTGGTACTGGAGGAACGACCGCGAAGTGACTGGCGCGAGACCTGATCCGGGGATTGTCAGGACGTAGCAGAAGGCGTTGCCGGCTAGCCGGTGTTTCATCGGGACCAGCTCGCCCATGACGTAGTAGTAGGAGAGCTGTGTCGCCGCTGCAATGCCAATGATGGTCGTCCCACCAATGAGCGAGTTGACGCTCTGGGCTGTTGCGCAGACGATGGACCCAATTATCCCGAGCGCTGCTCCGCCGACAAAGACCCAGCGGCGGCCAAAGATGTCTGTAACGCGGCCGATGATGGTCAGTGTCACAGCCGAGGTGAGCGTGTAAGTCAAGGCGACCCAGTTGATGTTTGGATCCTGTAGATTGTGAGTACGCACACCAAGTTACCTATATGGGATAGTTGGGGGGACAACATACCGGTCCAATATCGTTATTGATAATGGTCAAGATTGGCGCAGCGTATCCGTAACCAGCAACACCGGCCATGAGACCAAGCCCGATTCCTGTCATTGATCCAATGAAGAATGGGCTGGTGAAATATCCGGCAGGAAGCTCATCCTCCTCAACCTCAAACGTGTTCTCCTCGTCAGGTGGATTTGCCAAGACGTGCCCATGACCTACTTCGCTGTGCTCAATATGTGCTTTCTCGCTTAGCTGGGAACCTGTATCCCGTGGCGAAGACATTGTGCCAAATTTGCTGCGCTTTTTATTCTCAAAACATAAAACGACGAAACAACTCTGGTTATGTAGCCACAGAGGCGTCCTTTTGGGGACAGGGCCTTCGTTTTTATCGGAGGGCCCAACTCACCCGAGCTACCTAACCAACACTTTTGCTCGGCCAAACTGATCCGCTCTATACCTATTGTCCTTATTGCAAAAGTCGCTTATTTTGTACCTGATCCTGCTGGACTGTCAACTCTGGCTTAGCCACCGTTCTGGCGGCGTCCTTGTGATGCGGTAGTGGTTTTCCGGATGCCTACATCCTAGTGCCATGACGAAACCCCACGGGGAAAGGACCCGCTCGAGACTCGAGATCTGGGGAAGGGCATGGGTTTATTATGCATGACGATTGCCATCTGACGTAGCATTGGCACTGCGGTTGGTTGGTGTTCGGGGACCGACAAAGAGACCATATTCGCGGCAAATACTCTTGGTTTCTTCAAGCTGGAACATGATCCATACGCCCGAACCGGATTTTTTTTATTTAATATCATTAGATTCTATAAAGAAATAATATTAGTTACCAAAAAAAAGAAGAAAGAAAAAGGCCAGAGGAAGATCCCTATTCGACTTCTTACTTGAGTCAACTATCCTTTAACTTGACTCTGGCTTCAATAGCCAAACAAGAGCCCCAGCATGATTCCATTTCGCTAACGGCACATGTTTTCCACTAGTACAATCTTACTTTGGAGTGCTAGAATCAAGGGTAGTAATTTGAGCCTTTAATGATTCAGCTTGGGGGTGCCCATCGACAGATTTGGTACCTGACATCCAATAGGGTGGCATCAACCCCTGGACCCAGGTCAAGCGGAATAGTTCTTGGCAGTCTTTGTGGGTCTAGATCCAGATTACAGCATATTTTGGTCAGTTTATGGTGTTCCAGTGGTTGCTGCAATGCGTGACCTAATGCAACACCGAGAAGGGCCTTAGCAAGCTTGCTCATGATGCATGCCCTCAACAGAAGCCCTCGTTCCCAGGTCAGCAATAATTTTTTTTCAAATGCAAAGAAAATGAAATTGTAGGCATCAGATTATTCCATGCCAAAAATTACTGTATTGTTGGCGTAGCGCAAGCTTGGATGTTGGCCATGTAGCTCTCCAGTCCGATATGGTTGCCTGAGAGCTGCAAGCCCTTGGTGAAATCCTCGCTCGCCACTAGAATCGCTAACTGCGGGAATTTCCACACCAATATCTAGTAGTAAGGGTCTCTTATTCCACTATTTTTAGTTTGTGAATTTGTTCGGCCGCCGAGTTCGAGATGAGTTCAGTATTTCTCTACGGATAACCCTATCCGTCTTCTTGATTCTCAACCCGACACTTGGTTGCCTGCTCTATTCAGAGCGGATTAAGCTAAACCGAAAGTAACCTAAATTTCTACTCACAGGTGGCTCCAAGGGACTCGAATTAATTTGTTCTGATATTCGGGCGACTAATGCTGATGTCCGTAGTTCAAGCTTTGTTAAATGATGGAGGACCTAACCACAGCTCCGCAAATCTTCGATCAGCATGTCGCCGATGAGAGCGCAGAAATGGCAATGTTCCAAACGTGTATGATGTTTTTTTTTAGAAAAGGATTAGTCTTGATTCGCTCATTCAAATTCACTGTTTCAAATTCTGTGCGGCGGTAGAGCGGGGTGATGGCCTTAAGCCGAGGTCCTAAGGCTTGCCCACGGCTGTAAATGTCGCCGTCAAGGAAAATAGAAGCCGTACTTAATTAAGCACTTTACTTCAATCTTCTTTTCCTAGGCGAATAGACGCCAAGGACTTTTTCGTGAAGAAAAACAAAGTGACTAAATCAAGCACTGCCACGTCCTCATATTTTACACTTTTCGAATCAAACGCGGACGCACACCTCGCCTGGTTTCCATTAAACAATGCCTTGGATACGATATCCCCCAACAACCGCAAACGTCGTTCACACGTGACAGCACCTGAGAGCTTCCCAGCCATATCATGACAGCCTCAAGGTTGCACCAAGGGTCGACAAAGTGTTGGCTTCGCCAAACTCGCCGACTGGGCACCGAGACCTAACCAGTCGCAACGTTGGATCGCGTACCACTCTCGATCGCTACAACACCATTACACCAAAAAAAAAGTTCAACCAAGTCTCCCTGCTCCACGTGTTCGCTCCCGCATTTGGATCAGCGAATCAAGGCTGCTGTGGCTGCTCCCTCACATATGCAAGACACCATTCATGATTCAAAACAGTTGTTTGGCCGCCGGATCGGGGTCCCGTAAGTTTATCGCACTCAGTCAGGGACATGTGCACTGGAGGGTGCATCTGCCATCTCCAGGATACCACCTCTGTTGACAAACAAGTGATTGATGATTGGTCAACGAATAGGTCCAGGATCTCGATCGTTTGCGATATAGTAGCAATCTCACCATGTTACAAAGTCACGAGTGAGACAAGCAACACAATCCGTTTACATGGTGGCTGAGCAGGGCGCTCAGATGTGGCGGGG
Source organism: Calonectria pseudoreteaudii (assembly GCA_001879505.1). NCBI lineage: Eukaryota > Fungi > Ascomycota > Sordariomycetes > Hypocreales > Nectriaceae > Calonectria > Calonectria pseudoreteaudii. Next base: position 115,848 of record KV875234.1, read on the forward strand.
GTTAGCTCAGGCATTGCTTCGAAAAGCGGATATGTAAAACAAGAGGCTTTTTTTACTGTTCGCCACAAAGAGCCATTCTCATGTGGTGTATTGAGCCACCAAAGAAACCATGGTTCCCGGGAACAGCCTTCTCTCCAAGAATGCGGTGAGTTCCGTGGCTTGGAGCACAGAAGAAATCGTTGCGGCCTGTATGACCCTCACACGTTACGTCACAGCTGGCTTGTCCAAGGTAAAAAAAAAAAAAAGGCGAGCAGAGGCGGCAAGCGATCGAGGAGCACAGATGCGAGATGCCGCGACCCCTCGGATCTGCGCGACGCCGTTTGCGATCGGCAAAACAACTGTCGGTTGCAGCAGGAGAAGGGACCAGCCTCGGGGGAGAGGGGGGGGCTCGCAGACATGCCATGGGCGTGGGCGGTGCTGGGTCAACAACAACGTTGGCATTGGGATGACGCTCGAGCGGGGCTCGCACCGGAGCGGGGAATGCGTGAGAAGTGACGCATCACATCCCACTGTCTCGCATTGCACCCAAGCAAAGGGATCAATGGGTGAGTCTACATTGAGAAGCGGGCGTTTGAACAGTGGATGGATCGGGATGGTACCTCCCATTGGGTGAGCTTCCTGTGAAGCGAGTCAACAAAGCAAACAGACAGAGCGGGCTGTATGTAAGACGGCAAATGATGCCCATGAGAGCAGGCAAAGTTGCAAGCATCAGGCGAAAAAAAAAAGGCGCCATTCTGTCTCGTGTGAGAAGTTTAAGTCTTGCCTCATGTTATTTTGATTGGTTTCAGTCTCGTTTCTTTTTCTGCGTCTTGCCCCTCTCAGCTTCTGCATGTGCCGGGTAGGTCGGTCAGTACGTGTGATGAGCAAACCAAGCACCGAAGCAGTCACTTAATGCAGGGTAATGCTTAGATGCGTAGTTTATTGCCCACGCCTAGACGAAACGGGAGCCCCGCGTACATACACGGGACGCTATGGGTGCTAATTATAGGGGGGCCATGTGTGGTTGCGTAACCGTGGCCTGCCTCGAGCCCCCCGTGTCCCAGGGCAGGTACAGGTAGACAGCTTGGTTGGGTGTGTGCCGAGAGCTGATGCGAGAGGGCCCCATGCTCGTCGGCCTATGCCCTCTGCCTGCTGCAGAGCTCAACGTTCGCGTACAGCGGCCAATTCGAGAAACCAGGGCCGACCGCCTCTACCCCTCGCCAATGTAGCTGGTACGCACGAATGGGCGCAGATGGCGCAGGCCGGCACTGTCACTGGCACGTCGTGTCGAGCTTCTTCCTTGTGCTTCTGCCCCTCGTCATCCCAAGTGGAGCCGAGCCCCGGCCCTTGATTGGCACCTGTCGTCATCGCGCAACCTGCGAGAGCTCCTCCGCCCCTCGGGTTGCCCCGCCGTCGATCCAGAGCGCCCCGCCATCTGCCATTCAGCACTGAGGCACAAGCACTGAGGCGAGAGCTTCCAACAAACATGCTCGCTGTCCTTTGGACGAATATTAAAGCCCGGCCCCTTCCTCCCTCCTCACTCCTCAAAAAGCTTCCTCCTCCATCCACTCCACTTTTTTTTTTTCCTCCCCAACTCAACCACCATCACCACTGAACCACCAATCATCATGGCTGTTGAAAAGGTAGTTATTAAGGAGGGTAGCGGTGCTACTGCCGCCGCAGGCCAGACCGTCACCATTGAATACACCGGCTGGCTCAAGGATGGTTCTAGCAAGGGCAAGCAGTACGTTGTTTTGTTCTCCGCCCTCTCCGCAAATAGCTAACCGTGCGGCCCCAGGTTTGACTCCTCAGTTGGCCGTGGGGACTTCATTGTCAAGATTGGCGTCGGTCAGGTTATCAAGGGTACCCAAAAACCACTCCTTCTACTTTATTTCTTGCTGGCTAACTTCCACAGGCTGGGACGAGGGTGTTACCACCATGAAGGTTGGCGAGAAGGCCACCCTGCATATTACCTCGTATGTGGTCACCCCTTGGCTCCTTTTGCCGTCTCATCCTAGCTTCTTTTAACTAACACGAACCTCTGTAGTGACTGGGCCTATGGTGCTCGGTAAGATATTTGCCTTTTCCTGTCCCTCGATGATCCAATTGCACCATGCCCATTCTGCAAGCGTGGTTTTCCACCCCCGCTTCATTGCACTCTGCCGGACTGGAAACGGACCGATGGAAGGGCGTGCAATCAGCTACGAAGGATATATCTCCTGATTGACCCCTCCGACACGAAAATCTCAATAAAGGATTGAAGGAATAATTGCTGACATATTCAACTAGTGGATTCCCCCCCGTCATCCCTCCCCAGTCTGATCTCATCTTGTAAGGCTTCCTTCCACTCACGTCCTATACCAAGCTATGATACTAATCTTGCCGAAGCGATGTCGAGCTCAAGAAGATCGCTTAAATCTGCCCGCAATCTACCGCCCTGGATTAATTGCTCCATGCATCACAACGAAATTCGGTTTTCCTTTTTTAGCCTCTTGGATTCCGAGGTCCTGTGATGAAACCAGACAGTTGTCTTTGACGGCCTTGATCTGATAAAGACCCCACCCCATCCGGGTTTGGAAACTCTCAATTATAAGAGATATGCATTTCCGGCGGCTTAATAAAGAAGTAAATGACATATGTGTTCCTCATCGATGTGGCGAAACTTGTCGGCAACTATGAGTCCTCCACGTATCCAAGCCATTCCTAGAGCCAATTCTCTCCCCCGTCTGAGCATGGATGAATTTGGTAAATTCTCTGGTCCTTTGATTTTTGTGTATTACTGTTGTCTACCCACCGTGACTCTCAGTGAACATCAAGATGATAGCTGCAAGAATGGCCTGGTTCACATGCCCTGATACACACACACTTGTAAATCTTGCAGTAGCTTTTCAACAGTTTATGATGGAACCACATGATCGTGGACAAGAGAAAAGATGCTAGATCAAATAAGTAGAGTAAGTGTAACGTAGCGCAATGTATGGATTGGGGAAACTCCATCAATCGGCCTTGAATACGATCTGACTCTTGAGTGATCGTAACGGAGGTAATCACTACTCTACTGCGTTTGATCCTGGCAAAAAAAGAAAACCAATATTCAAAGAAAAAAATAAACCTAAGAAGCTTTGAGTGGTTATCATTGGATAATTATACCTATTCAAGTATCTGATTTATATAGTTGAGCAAGAAATACCAATACTTGTGAACCTGTTGCAGGCGCTCCATGCAGTATGGTGGACGGGGCAGAGCTGGGATGGTTGTATGTAGTAGTATGGAATGGCTGTGAACGTGCAAATCCTGGGAAAAGAGTGATGGTTGTGTTGGAATGTACAAGTCCCGAAAATGCATGGTTTTATTGTGATATATCTTGTCACACACCCTACATAGCAAAGTGTTGTCTCCCCAAGATAGACTAACAAACCAGCAGCTAATTCTAATTACCTACACCCGCAACCCCGCACCCGCTTCTCGAACGTTCCAACTCCAGCGGCTGCGCTTAGAAATCCAATCACGAGCGGCGCTGGGCCACCGTTGGTTCGGTGGGTTGAGGTCAAGGGGACCCTGTCCCTCGCATCCTTCCCCGATCTGTCAGACCCCTCGACCGCAGCAACTGGAACCATCATCCTATCTTGGTGGCGTCTCCAATCTTTATTTTCTTTCTCCTTGTTTTAATAGATTGCAGCCTATTGTTGCATAGTTGTCTTTTTTTCTACCTGCTTGCCCCATCCCCTCCCTCTGAGAGCTTACCAAAGCTCCGCCCTGTCGCGTGCTTGTCTTTGCCCCGAGCTCTCCGGAGTCCGCATTTCTTGGCCTAAACTACCCCTCGTTCGCTTGTACAACCTCACCTTTCCGCCCAAGCTCCCTCTCTCTCGCGCCCGCTTTTTCTTCTCCCTCCGCTCCGTATACCAAAACATCAGCAGCACCGTAGAGTTTCGCCGCCATGTCGAAATCGCTGCAATTGAAGGAGGAGGGCAACAGGTGCTTCCAGGCCGGCGACTATGTTGGCGCTGATAGCCTCTACTCCAAGGCGTAAGTGGAACATGCCCCAATCATGACTTCATGACAAGGCGGCGCTGACCAGCAAACTCGACAGCATCATCGCCGACTCCAAGAACCCTGCCCTCTACACCAACCGCGCCATGGCTCGCCTCAAGCTCGGCTACTGGGACTCTGTCATTGCCGATTGCACCGACTGCCTGGCGCTGGCCCCGGACAACATGAAGGCGCACTACTACCTCGCCCAGGCCCAGCTGGCCATGCGAGACTTCGAAGCCGCCGTTGCGAGCGCCCTCGTCGCCCACCGCCTCTGCGCTGCCACAAACGACAAGTCGCTGGCCGCCATCACTGCCCTGGTGCTCAAGGCCAAGAAGGATCGGTGGGACGAGCGGGAGCGCCGCCGCATCCGCGAGACCAAGGACCTCGAGCGCGAGGTGCTTGAGCTCCTCAACCAGGAGAAGCAAACGGCTGTTGCCGACGCCATGGACGAGACCGAACAGGAGGAGATTGCCCAAGAGTGCGACGCAAAGGCCGACCGCATGAGGGACATTTTCGAGCGCGCACGCGCAGATGCCGAGAAGCGGCGAGAAGTGCCCGAGTGGGCCATTGACGACATTAGCTTCGGCATCATGGTCGATCCCGTCATGGCATGTCTCACCCCCCCAAACATAACCCTGCCCACCCCTGTTTTTTCGGTTCACTCTCTAACATGTTCGGAAATATATTAGACCAAGACTGGAAAATCTTACGAGCGTGCTTCGATAATGGAACACCTGCGAAGACACCAGATCGACCCCCTTACGCGAGAACCCCTCCTCCCCTCGGAGCTGCGACCCAACCTGTGTCTGAAGCAAGCGTGCGAGGACTTTTTGGAGGAGAATGGATGGGCCGTGGATTGGTAAAAAAAAAAAAGTAACACGAACCAAAAACCCAAGAGAAAGAAAAAAAGAAAAACGGGACAAGTATTGATACACACATCATTTATTTGGGTTTCTTCTCATCACATTCTCATATTTCGGCGTTTGAGCGGCATGGCATTACGGGGATTTAATCCAGGATCACACCCTTTCATATTTGGCTCTTTCTCTTTCTCTCTCTCTCTCTTTCTTGAGTCTATCTTGTTTATTATTCTCTTCTCTTCTCTTCTTTTCTTTTTGGACACGAGTTCTTCCTTCCCCTTTCAACCCTTACTTGCTTCATGTATGACCCGGCGTTTTTTTTTTTTTTGGATACCTAGGGAATCTGCTTCATTCGCTGAGGAGGAAATAGATGAGAAATGGTGAATACATCTCACAAGCTGCTGGCCCTTCTAGACAGGAATTCCCCGAATAAAAATCACGTAATGACCGCCAGGAGGCTACTCACCAAGGCGGATGGATACCTTCGGCTTCAGCTTCAGCTTTAAATCCTCGTTACAGTTGTGTGTCAAGTGCTAAATAACATCTGATGGATGAGAAAGACCAAGTTGGGCGTGCACTGTTCACAACGGACTTTAAAAAATAAAAAATAAACTATTCTCGATTCGTATCGTGTTGCTATCGATATCACATCCAACGACACCTCGTTATGTACCGCTGCTCCCATCATGTGCGCGTGTGCTCCATCCAGCAAAGATTCTATGTCATAGGTCAAAGAGGGCGTGATAGTATACAATCGTCGTAAAACCAGTGACCCCTTTTTTTTTCTCAGTCAAGACCACTTCACAAAAAAAGCAAACACAAATAACGCCCGATAACGCCTCCCAGATGCATCCCTTTCCGGGTATAGACCAACATCGCTGGAACTCCATCTTAGAGGAACGCACCGCGGTTTCCACCGCCGCCTCCGCCTCTGCCTCTGCCTGCACTGTTGTTGCTACCACCGCTTAGATTGCGACCGTGGCTTGGGTCGTAGTCCTGCCTCGGATCATAGTCGTGGTGGTCCCGTTCATAATCGTGGTCCCGTTCGACGCGATCCCGCCTGTAGCCCCTGCCATTGCCCCGGGCGTGGTCTTCATCATGGAGGTAGTCATCATCGTCATCATGGGGATCGTAAGCCCTGTTGCTCTGAGCGTCGTAGTGTCGATCCTGCCGGCTGTCATAACGCTGGTCGTCCCGATCATCGTCATCCGAGTCTCGATAAGACTTGTCATCATAACGACTGTGATTGTGAACATCGTCTGGACTATCCACTCGTTCATTGCGAGACTCGTTTGTCGGCTCCTTGACTAACCCCACGCTTTCTTCCTCTGTAAGGTCAGCAATGCGCGACGAGTGTGGTCTCTTGAAAACACCGCGGAAAGAAAACTGGCGTCCGCTTCCGTGAGGGGGCGGCGTCGGGGCGGCTAGGCTTGCACCGCTGCCAGCAGAAGCGCCTCGATACTCGGTGTCGCGTTCATATACGTGCTCCCGTGTTTGACCATAGTAAGCGCCGGCCTCATCGTCGGGCTTCTGCTGAGGCATCGTGATCTCAGTCAGCGGTACAGGGTGCATGGGGCTGCGAGCCGCCTTGCCTTGCTGGGGTTCGTCATAAGGTAAGAGGGATGAGCCCTTGCTGAGACCTCTGTTACGGCCTCGTATTGTGCCTGCGATGCTTGAGAAAATGGTGCTACGGTCGTTGTCATCGTCGTCGTCGTCGTCCTCAGCGGGGAAGTGAGACATGCCCAGCGGGGGATGAGGAGAGCGCGGTGTGCGTGGTCGTCCAGGGGTACCAGGCAAAGGAGGCACAGGCGGGGGTGGAGATGCTGGGACACTGGATCGGATGCTCTGCGATCGCATAGTCATTGTCCTTCTTCTTCTCAATCCATCCCATTCCCATTGAGGTTGCCCATCTTCGCTGATGGGCTCCATGTTCTCCATCATCATCTTCTCCTCGTGCATTCGCTTCAATTCCTCAGCCTCCATCTTCATTCGTCGCCTGGAAATCTGGCGCACAATAGCAGCGGTTCCTCGGATGGCATCCGCCTTGGGTTCAGATTCTGGCTGTTCCTGTTCGGCAATGGTCTGGATCTGGTCCAGATCTCCGCTAAAGACGGCGGAGTCTGGGACATCCTTGGCCGATTTCGAAAGCTGCAACAGGACGACACCGGAGCAAATAGTAAGGAAACCGAGCACAACAGTGACAATGGACGAAGCAGTGCCCTTGAAACCTCGGAATAGAATGGCGGATGTGATGATTGTGGTGCTAGTAAAGTATACATAGTAGGTTGGAGTGACGAGGGCTGCATTGAAAATGTTCAGAGCTTTCTGCGACACGAGTTAGTAACATTGTGACCGAGGATTGAGCGCTTGATATTACATTGAGGTAAATGATTTCGGTTAGGAGGGTGGTGATGACAAAAACCAGCAGCACCCAGAAGAACCACTCTTTGTACTGAGGCTCGCCGTTGATCCAGGCAATGATGGCAGCACCCAAGCCCTGGGTCGACACGACACTCAGACCGCCAACCCAGCTACAAATAGAAATGTACACAAGCATGTTTTTGTTGCCCCATTTAGGTCCAGCCCACAGGGCAGTGATGACAGAGCCGACAATGATGACACCTGCGTACGAGAGGAAGCCGGGAGCGATGACGTAGGACTGCATTTCTTGGATATCGGAGACGGAGGACGAGTGAGGCGCATTCATGACAATGACTACGGAGCCGACAATGCAGAGGAAGCATGCGACCTTGCCCACCATGCTCAGGCGCTCCTTGAGGAAAATTGCCGACAGAATGGCGGTAATGACGACGGCGAGGGCTCCGAGGGGCGTAACCAGAATGGCATCGGTAAAAGCGTAGGCGACAAAGTTGCAGATCTCGCCAATGATCATGAGAATCATACCGGACCACCAGTAGGCATTCTTGAGGTAGCCGTAGCCTTCGCCAGCGACCTCATTGTATTTTTCGTTTGCGCGCAAGAGGCCAACCTTTTTCAGGACGAAGGATATACCAATGAAGATACCAGAGCCTGCGGCCAGACAAATACCCACCACCTTGTACCAGCTGGGGCGATCTGTGCCTCCAATGGAGACGCCGCCGCTTCTCGCGAATAGCTCATAGTCGCACTCCATGGCGAAAGATGGCGGAGGAAGGAGATTGAGAGGGAGGGCGGAAAGGAGGGGATTCGGAAAATCGGGGGACGCTGGTTCACGACGGCATGTGGGTGGGCGAAGCGATTGCGATATGACGACGATGGCTAAACGAGGTCGATATTTTGGGGGGAGGGGTGGTTTGTTTTGTTGGAGCTCTGGGGGTTTGTATCGTTTGTTATTCAGCCGATGTAGGAACAACAACAGGACAGAAGCAAAACCAGGTTTAGGAAGGAAAAAAAAAAGACACCGAGTAGCAAAAGCAAGGAAAATCGTCAAGCGTCACAGAGTGATATTGCGGTTTGAACCTAGGACGGGAAAGAATAAAACGTGCGAGGGAGAGGGAAGAAAAGAAGCGTTGAGGAGCGAGGACCTAAAGCCCGGACGGGACGATGGGTTGGACCAAGCGCTTGCGCCAAGAGGTGCGATGCGGAACCTACTTTTTTCTTTCCCTTCTGCGGCAGGTTCCCTGTCTGCCTTGGGGGATCCATGGATCATGGATGGCTGGTTCCACGGGCTGCTAACGAGTGCGTTGCGGAGACGACATCAAGTGTCGCGGGGGGTGGTGCACAGCGCCAATCCTCGGTGGCTCAGTGGGCATAGCTTCCCCCCCCCCCCCCCCCCCCCCCCCCCCCTCCCCTCCTTCCGCCCATCCAGCCCCCATCGGCCCTCTGCGACGGCTCAATCTGCACCCATCCACCCTCGTTTTCAGGGCGTCAGTGGCACGCCATGTTCCCCACCACCAGCCACTGAAGCTCCCAGCGAGACGGGGTGAGACGGGGTGAGACCCAGGGTGGGACCACGGGGAGAAACAGGCCCCAGGCCCGGGGATTGACCCTTTGCCGGTAATAAGTCGCGGCCTGGCGCTATATGGGTGTTCGTTTTGACGATTTGAGGGGGGTTCCCTGGTGCCATGGGATGGGTGAGATACGGCCTTTGTTTTGCTGACCCAAGGGGGGCACAACAAAACACAACAAAAACAGGCACCCAGGCACTAACACTCACACTGACGCACGCTCTCTCTTTCGCATTCTCTCATTGACGCTCACACGCACACAACTCGGAGACATGTTTTGTCCGCTGCATCACCAGCCAGTCAGAGTTTCCCCCCTGGACCAACCCAGTTCCCAGTCGGAATCTCTGGAAGCCATGAGATGGACAGGGGGAACCAACATGAACCTGGCTCATCTTTGATTGTTTTTGGCAGGGAAACCACGTAATAGTCGCCCCCCATCAGCCCCCCCAATCAATCGTCCTCTGTCTGTCTTCTCTGGGTGGTCCCCATCCCCAGTTTTCTCTCTCTGATCTGCTTGTTCGGACATTCACTCGAGTGCATTGCGCCGAAACTGACGACCACACACGCCGTTCCCCACCAACCAGTCTCGGCAAGCTAAAGTCATTTGGCGAATTCGCAGTCGAGATCCATGTGTGTGCGTACGTGCGTCGTGTTCGGGACGCCGCCTGCATTTAGAGGTAGACTCCGTCTGGTCCGCAGCGCGGGTACAGCACTTTGTGAGAATTTTTGATGCTGCCTGAGTATGTGTGTGCGTCGTCAGTCTGGTGCATGTGCATGTGTGCGTGTGTGTGCGTGTGTGTGTGTGCAGTCTACGTTGGCAGCCGAAAAGAGAGGCTGCCGCGCTGTCTAGGGACCTTGGGGTCCTCGGTCTTGTCCTGCCCCTTCGAGATGCCATTCAGCCCAAGCCACATGCGCTAACGTACATCGATGCGTTGCCATTGCCCCTCTTCTACTGTGACAAGGTAGATTCAAGAGCCAGAGCCAGTGATATTGTTTGCAGCTGAACTTATTTGACGCTGCAAAAATTCATGTGACGGTTGGTGATGGCGCCCGAGGCGGGTGATGTCTTGTTTCACATCACCGCGCTGGCCTTGTCTCACATTCTCAGACAATCAATCATCTCAGGGCGGTTGCGCCCACCCGCATACCGTGAGTGACTATCTCGCCCAAAATCCCCAGATACAATGGAACCTCACAAGACCCCTCCCCAAGATACCTGCACAGCTGAATCCATCTTGGCGGGTTGGTGGTTGTGGCTTGTTCTGGCCGAGCCGGGGCCTAAACCAACGACACCGGCCATGTGGGGAGGGGCGCTGCTTTTTTCTCATCTTCTTTGGTCCTCGATCTGGACCCCGTCCTAGGCGAACTTCCTAGCTCGTTCTATTCGTGTGCTCTTCAGCCTCAGCACTAGCTCCCTGACAGTCGTCATGCACAGGTAAAGCATCTTTGCTCGTGTTCTCCGATTATGTGAGATAAAAGGATGCAATGCCATGACGCTGGTGGTTCTTAGTTTGTCAAGCTTATCAAGCTTGTTCGGATCCTTTTTTTTCCCTATTTCTTTTTCTTTTCCCTTTCTTCAAACAGGGGCCCATTAAAGGGTTAAAAAAAACTGCCCTGGATCGGGTCACCAAGAAAACTAGGCCAAAGTCAACCGACCAAGGTTTGCGAAGCAACTGCGCCGCTGAGAAAACCTGCTATTATTGTCTGCTTCGCCTGCACCCGGGCCCTCAAGCGGGGTGTTGCTCGCCACCCCATTCTTGCAGCCCACACCCCAAACGTTTCAAGCTGAGTGTCAAATCAACCAAGACTTTTCCCGCCGAGGTTGTACAGTGGGGAGGAGGGAGGTAGGGAGGGACGATGGCCGCCGCCGTGGGTGCATGTCCCCTTTGCCGCACCTTGTTTCCGTTTCTTGCTCTGACGGCTGAGGAGTGGCCTGTGACAACCCTGACGCACCACTCCATCGCTGTCGTCATCTCTCGAAACCATTCCTAATCAAGATATAGATGCGTCGTCGCACAGTGAAGAAAAATCGTCAATTTTTGCGGTTTTATATCCAAGATGAGTTCATAAAGTCCGTGTGCCATGTTTAATTACGCTCCGAGGGTATCTCAGTGTTTGCCTCATGTCCCATTATCGCCAAAAATTGCCCGCGTCCATCCTGTCGCCTGTCGTGATTTGCATGCCCATGCCCCCTTGTCTTCCCGCCTCTTGACCATGTTCCTAACTTGGAATGATATTATCCAGCCACAGCCGTACCCTGTCTTCTAGCTTGCCCTGCGATCTCGCATCTACCTGCTTGAGAGCGTCCGACCTCAGCTTTGTCGTTTGGATCTGAATTTGATCTCGCTTGGGCGCGGGTGTGGCGACAGGCTTTGCCCTCTCCTGCTCGACCTTGAACTGCTGCTGCTGCTGTTGCGTGGGCTTAGCGCCGCCACTTTCTTTGGAAGCGGTGGGAACTGCTGGAGCTGTGACCGCTGCCAGTGCTGCTGGAGACGCCTTTTCGAACCCCTCTCGAAGCAATTGATTAAAAAAGCTTTCCTTGGCGTCGTCCTTGAGACCGCTGTACTTGCACGCAGCCTGGGGGTCGTTTAGAAATCTTGTTGACACGATGGCCTGGGCTTTTTCCATGGCTACGCCCCCATGCCGCACTTTGACTTCTGCAATGGCTGTTGAGCGATCATATGCGTAAGGCTCCTTGGGGTTAATCTTGCAAATGGCCTCATCGGGAGAGTAGAACGCCTTGGACTTCTGAGGGATGCCCTTTGGTTCAGCGTTGGCTGGCTGTGGATTGCTGGGTTGAGGCGCAAATGCAACGTCCTCGATGCGGGCTCGTTTGTTGGCCGGGGTTGGTGCATTTGGAGGGGGGACGGCCCTCGAGTTCAGCTCACTGTGAGGTCTCTTCCTCGCGACTGACCGCTCCAAAGCCTGTTCTGGAATAATTGGCTTCTTCTCCTCCTCCTCACGGCTTTTGCTCCCTGAGCCCGACTCATAGTCGTACTCGGAATCATACTGTTCCATGATTAGCCAAGAATTTCATGAAGGATCAGAGATGTGGTTGGGCTGGCATACCTCGTCGGATGATTCCTGTTGGTTATTGACCAGGGTTAGCAGCGCCGCAAAAGCCGCATATTCCCTCCTCTGGTCCTGCTCGATAATATCGGGGATGATGATTTTGTTGATGACGAGGTTGTGAAAGTCTGGGTGGCTGGGATCCATTCTTGAGGCGCTGCGGGCGACAGAAGTCTTTGAAGGAGAAGGTAACGGTGTCAGCTGTGGTTGATGGCGGCCTTATTTGGGTGGCAGCTGCCGGGAGCTCGTTTTCCTCGCGTTTTTTGCCCCAAATGTTGTGAGAGTCCAGGCCTCGCCAGGACTCGCCGAGGGCCTAGGAAAAGTGGAGAACGGTCTGGGTGCCCGAGGACCCCGACTCAACCAAGCTTCGGTAGCGGCTGGGCGAACTGTCTCTGCTGGGGTTGTCGGCTACCTGCCTTTGTTCAACCGACGGCTATTACTTGATGAAAAGACACACCGTGTCTTGGATAATTCTGTTGAATTTATGCACATGGCCTCATCAAGCTCCTGTCTTGTATGTGCTTCGAATCTACTCGTTCAGGCCGTGGTCTTATTTGTGCGTGATGGTTGTGCTCGCATGGGAAGGCACAGAAATATCCGAGCCAATCATTAATGTTGAAAACCACCGAAAACCTCCATTGGAATGTGATGAATGAATCCGTAAAGAAGTCCTGCTTGCTGGAAGTGTTCAAATGTCTCTCCTACCGAGCCTGAGTGGCCAGCCGTGCTGCTTGCGTACTATCTCTGCGATTGTCAGAGCAGCCCAGCCCACAAGATATGTCACTACGTAGTCGCGTGCATGTGTATGTACGTACTATCTATGGATAATGAGAATGCCTGATGCCCGCTAGAACGATAAACCCGAACCCAAAAATCTTTATCCGAGTCCAACACCCGATAGACCTGCACTGACGACGCATCGGCCGGAGCTGGACCGATATGACCCGATCGCGCTCGTTCTTTGAATGGAATTTGGGCGATTGTCGCGGTTATTATTCGTGTGGTATCAACCAGGCGAGCAAGTTACCCGCCCATGGTTGGCGAATGGTCCCTGCTGCCCCAATTGGAATATTTCCACGGAGATATGGGCTCTGTCCAAATCTTAGCATTGGAACCCACCTCGTATCCTTCGCACTCGATGCTTGGGCCTTATCGCGCCCTGCCGAGGTCATGCACGTTCCCGGAAATTCATTTGCCTTGTTTTTTTTGGTGTGCTTGGCCTCAACATGACTCGCCCCAAACCCTTACCAAAAAAGGATATTCCACACTAAAACCCATTCAAGATTGCATTAATTGATGCCAAAGCCTCACCAATATTTTATGTTTTATTGGCATTCTTAACCTTATATTGTGGCATCTTGTCTTTATTGATTCCTGATCCCAGCTGTTGGTAAGAATTATGTTCCTTGTGCGAGCATTTCTACGCGGGCATGAGCTGAAATAACAGCACACCGCCTCTCACCAAATCCAAATTCCATTTTCCGTGTGGAGCCTCTGCTCAACGGCAACTGCACCCTAAGCGGAATTGAGCTCGGATTCGAAGTTGATCGTGCCGTGGCAATGATCTTGGCCGCGCATTTTAGTGCATCTCTCCAGTTGTTTAGTCTGCCCCAAACCAAAACTCATCGTGTTGCTAGATAATTGGTCATTTGATTCACAGGACTCAATATTTATGTAGAAGTAGTTTAGAATCTCATCTGCCCTTGTTGCTGAGCTTTACGCAGGTCACGACTGGAAGTGAATGCATGGGGGCATATGATGTTAATGACTTCGGAACTCGCTCCTACTCAAATGGATAATCGGCTGAATGAATTTTCTCTATTCAAGGTGCATTGTTAACCCAAAAAATTCAGCATCACAAAATTGGAAGATGAGCTTAGCGAGCAATTGATGTTGATGGAAACACAAGCGGTGAACCATCGAGGCATGAAGGGCAGCAAGCTGCACTCGTGTGGATACCGACACGAGTGCTACAAAGACTCGTGATACTTCAGTTACGCGCTAAAAGCCCCAGGAACTTTGTTAGATGTTGCACTGTGCTGTGCTATGTTTGACATGCATTGTACTATCTTGTTTGACTTCTGCTCGCGACGGACAAAGTCTGACGTTGGTTATGATACTTGATATGGTCGGGTTCTTCTTGATCTGACCTAATTAGAGTAGAAGCCAAAATTGAAAAGGCTAACTGAAAAAGAAAAGGGTGATGGTATAGCAATGGGCTTTCCCGAATCAACATGCTCGTCCTGCCGCCATAGTCGAGTGCCTTCAACACCACTAAGGGCCGAAACAAGGCGAAACCCGAGTTTGCAATGTACAGAGCCAGGGTCAAGCAAGCGTGGGTACTCGTCTGGTTCTATGAAGTAATATTCGTATTTGTAGAGATGCCGGATGTCCCACGTGGGTTATTGATGTAATGTGATTGCATTTGCCGAGCCGTTCAGTTTTCTTCGGTCCATCGGCTTGAGCCGGGGGCAAGGCTCATGTACCCGAGCCTTGCAAAAAGGCGCTTGATTGCTACATCCCTGTCAAGTTTAATAAGTCACATTGGAAAAAGAAAGGTTGATTGGATGGCCAAGCATCAACAAAAATATCGTTAACATTCGAATCGATTAGCCGGTAATTGTGGAAACGTTATTCACATCCCTGTCGGGAGCGGTTATCGATGATCTTGAAATATGCATGATTGATTTGCCCATCTTCGCCTTAACCGATGCCATCCATGCCGAAACCAAGTGCACCGCACGTGGTTCCACTTATGCGGCTACGCTGCCGACAATCAGACTATCGGCATTTTTAGATGAAGCAAAGGATTCACCCTTACGTCCGCCTTGGGACGGAGACTGTGATCTCAAACCATGGTTTTTGAAAGGGATTCACAAGGGGGTGAAAATTCCTCAATGTCTCAAGCGGTGTACTCACTTTTCGCCACCATCATCAAGTGTGCTCTTGAGCCGGATTTACAATCGCCGCTGTGGGCCTTGGACAGCAGCCACGAACCGCAGCCTGATTTTTTTGCGCTCTTGTTGGCACCTATGACGGTGCGCCTACCAGCCACGGTAGCAGCCACAACAATAAGCTTACCAGGCGACCACTGTCAAGGTTGCAATAAGCGCTGCGGCAGAAACATGCATCAAGAGGCCGCAAAAAAGGCCGGCATGATAACTCAGTTGAGCACTGCCACAACATCCTGCAGTCGTAGGCCCTATTCCCAGACCAGTCTAAGGGCGGTAGCCATAGGACGCTACCGAAAAAAGAAGGTTGAGGTAGGAGTTGCTGTTCATCCTCTCCGGAAATCCCATACCTCTCACGACTTCATTGATGCGGAGCAATGAAGCCATGTTATGTAATATTGAAGGATCCAAGTAGCAGGGCAAAAAAAAAAACCAGGAGTGGTTTGGACTTGAAACACAGGTTTGGACCCTTCGGAACTTGGGCCGACCCGAGCCCTATTTTACCTACCCACTTACGCTTAAGCAAACTGGGAAGCTAAGCAAGGAGCTGAACATGCAGCACAGACATTAGTCCCCTTCGCTACCACGCCCGTTGGTTCATCGTGAGATCTGCGTGTGGTTGGGCCTCTCTGAATGGTTGCTTGGTGGCCCCGGCCCTAGTCGTAACAAGATTGAAGGGCGCGCTTGGCGGCCAGGGCTGGCATCCTCCTCCGGACCTCTGCTGGATTAGCCGCCTCGGGACTGCGCTGAATACCCAATCTTTGAGCTTTTTGGTTCTAGGTGCTGACTCCTTTGGTCAGAATGCATGGGGCAAACGCTCGGTTTCAAGCCATGAGTCCAGGCAATCCACGTCGTTAGCTGCAGATCCGTCTACCGTCGAAATGTAGGATCGCTTTGACAGGTCCATATCACTCAGTAGCGTCCCGGGTCTCAAGACACCCGTCCATCTTCTTACCATTTCACCCTCTCGCTCCTTACGACCCGCTTCCTTTTCGTCCGTACTCTTGGTACGCTGTTACTTCACTGTTTGGTCCCTTCCCGTAATAGCGCCAACCTGGTCCCCTCTTTCACTACCCAGTGCAATGGCGAACAAAAATGCCAAAGAACTCATCAACGGCATCCCCTCATGCGTGAGCGGGTGCTTCCAGAATGGCGTCGAGGCCACGGGGTGCAACACCACCGACTACGACTGCTACTGCTACAAGAACAATCACCAAATAATCGTCGATACCATGTACATCTGTCTCGACAACAGGCAAAGGAAACTAGGCACGAACTGCACTGAAGATGAAATGTTCCGTCAGTAAATCACTCCGTCACCATCCGATATACCACTGACAAGACGTGTTTAGAAATGGAAAACAGATATTGGATGGTTTGTGAGCAATACTGGGAACCAACTGGCACCGCATCGGATCCAGCATCGGCTACAGCGACTACGAAAACCAAATCAATATCCACATCAGTGCCCTTGTTCACAACAACTACCCCACCAACCACCATTGACTCAGAATCAGCAGTAGGGACAGAGACTGTCTCACCATCAGATATAAAAGATGGCTCCGCAAAATTGTCATCAGGTGCACAAGTTGGGATCGGCATTGGGGCCGCCTTGGCTGCCATCATACTCGCTGCCGTTGTATTTTTATGGATGCGGGAGCGAAAGAAGCGACGACAGCTAGAGGAAGAGCTTATCAAAGCTAATGAAGCCTCAGTAAACACGACTTACTTGAAAAAAAAGAGCATCATTCATGAGATGGAAGGAGACAGGCCATACGTTCCGGAGTTACGCGGGACCATGAGAACACCGGAGCTAAGCGGGGCACCAAGGATGCAAAGTCTCAATGAGCGCATCAAATCTGCAAGAGCCTCAACCGTTTCGATCGATTCTACAACGCTCTCTCTAGGGACACAACACGCATTACCTCGCGTGAGCGATGGATCGGCTTGATGAGCACGGAATTTGGGTTTGGATAGGTCATGGATCACTAATTGTAACACGAAAAACACAGTTGTAATGAATGCCCATTTTATTAGTTATTTGAGCTAGCTCACTACTTTTTAAGATACCTCCCAAACATACCCCTATTAAGCCCTTAACCCTAGACCTCTTCTTGTTTGTCGATTTCAGTAATCTTATTAATCCTCCTCCTAATCGCTGCCATCCACTCATTGTGTTCCAGCTTAGTGATTTTTCGAATAAACTACTGTTTGTCTCTTGTCGGATCCTTGAGACCGCCCGCTATATAAACCACCTTGTGTCTTATCTTCTATATAGCCTACTTTTACTTTTTAATAAAAACTTTATCTTTATCACTGAGGTTACTAAACTCTAATTCTAAGAACTCAAATTCAATAAACTTCAGTCAATAGAATAAGTTAAGATCTTCGATCTTAATTATAAAGTCAAATATTTTAAATATCTTATATAAATTTAAATATAATTTTACAAATAAGATATTCAAACTTAGACATATATAGCTTCTAATATATACCCTTTTAGAAGGGCTTGTAGATATACCAAATATAAACTATTAGATAGAAGGTATTATAGTAAGGTATAGTTATATAAAGTATACTTGGTTATAGCAACTGACAATAAAGGCATCAGATAAAGGGTACCGATCAGTCTTAGTAAAGTAGAGGTATCTTAAATAGCAAGGGGTTAACTTTATCTCCGATTTATGAGAGCAAAGTTTGTTTTAGAAGAGAATTTTGGAAGAAAATATTAAGATATTTATTTCTTTAGTCAGGGCAATAAGATTTTAATGGCTAACCCTATTGTATAACTCTAATTATATACCACCTCTATGGCCTGGTTCCTTGTTGAGCCTGCAGCTTGTTTTTTTTAAAAGTTAGATTTAAATAGGTTATGGATCCGGAGTCTGGGAGATTAGGGCGTTTTGTTTTACAATGATACGATTTCACTTCTACTGGACACCATCTGCATAAAAGGCAGGTCTTGAATAGATTATTTTAACTTAGAAATATGAATGTCATAGTTATAAATCAACCGCCACGGACTTTTCTACTGACCAATGGATGCTCGCGCGAATATGTTCTTGGCCTGGCAAGGTAAGGAAGCTAAACATATGTTTACTAACACGTCTTGGCATTAGGTACTAAGTGTGGCAGTATGGTGTTTTTTACATGAAAAATCATCCCTGAAAGACATGTTTTTTTTATTTATATGCTCTGAATCGCAACCTTTTTTTCTTCTTGTAAATCAGTGCTGGAGCACGGTACTAGTCTCTTTTTTTTCACATCATCCCACGGGGTTAGTTAGGAAGGGCTATTCAAAATAATACATTACTAGTTGCTATGTTGTGGTTTAAAACAAATATAAACTAAATTATTGATCGATACCTAGTCTCTTGTTGAGTCAATTACCTTGCTGGCTGGTTGGGCTGCAGGGCTACAGTGCATCAACACTGTCTGGAGACTGTTCTCCCAATCAGAGCCGGGAAATTCTCAGAGGTGCCGAGCTTCACCAAACCCAACTTTTGACCTCCTTTGATCCATTGGGAGGGAGCTGGGCTGGTCCAGCATCTCTTCCCGATCATGTCAGCTTCTCTCCTCCGATCGCGATTCGCCACTTCCGGCAACCGAGCCACCGTCGCCGTGCGCCCGGCCCTGCCACGATCATCCCTCGTCGCACGCCGCTATGCCTCATCCGAGTCATCTTCAAGCGATGGCGCCTCGGTCCTCAAGGCTGTCCTCTATGGCTCCGCTGCCGCTGCTGGTATCTGGGTGACCTATCGCTATGCCACCGACACTCGCGCTTTTTTCTACCGATGGATTATGCCGCCTGCCATTCGCTACGCCTTCCCTGACGCCGAGGAAGCCCACCACTTCGGCACTTGCGCGTTAAAGACCACGTACGAGTTCAACCTCCACCCCCGCGAACGCGATACCACGCTCGACAGCCCCGAACTGTCTGTTTCAGTTTTTGGAACCGACCTGAAGAACCCAATTGGCATCTCTGCGGGTCTCGACAAGGATGCAGAAATCCCTGATGCGCTGTTTGAGCTTGGTGCCGGCGTCGTTGAGGTCGGCGGTTGCACACCCCTCCCTCAGGCCGGTAACCCCAAGCCTCGTGTATTCCGAGTGCCTAGCCTTGATGGCATGGTCAACCGATATGGTCTCAACTCTCGTGGTGCTGACGACATGGCCATCCGACTGCGGGACCGCCTCAGACGGTTTGGCCGATCCTTGGGCTTGAGCGAGACCGATGTCCTCAACGGAAAGGCCAATGTCCCCCCCGGCAGCTTGCGCGAAGGGCGAATTCTGGCCGTCCAGATTGCCAAAAACAAGGAGACTAACGAGCGGGACGAGAAGGCCGTCGCCCAAGACTACGTCTACTGCGTCCAGCGATTGGCACGATATGCCGATGTGATTGTTGTCAATGTCAGCAGCCCCAACACCCCCGGCCTTCGCGACCTTCAGGCTACAGAACCCCTCACTCGACTCCTGAGCGCTGTGGTTCAAGAAGCCGCCAAGACCGACCGCAAGGAGCCCCCCAAGGTCATGGTCAAGGTCTCTCCAGATGAGGACGAGGACACCCAAATGGAGGGAATCGTCCAGGCCGTTCACGCAAGTGGTGTTGATGGAGTTATTGTCGGAAACACTACCAAGCGAAGGACTGGCGTTGTTCCCAACGGCATCAAGTTGAACGCTCACGAACTGTCCAACTTCAACGAGACTGGCGGCTACTCTGGACCCCTCATGTACAGCAGGACGCTCGACCTTGTCGGACGATACCGCAAGATGCTGGACAACTACACCTTCGAGGCTGACAAGAACGCCCCTCCCAGTGCTCAAAAGGTCATCTTTGCCACTGGAGGTATCACCAACGGTGAGCAGGCACAAAAGATTCTCAATGCTGGAGCCAGCGTGGCCATGGTCTACACTGGTATGACATATGGTGGTCCAGGCATTGTGACGAGAATCAAGCAGGAGATGAAGAAATTGGTATAGATAGGTGATGAAATAGATGGGGCGAATTTCACGCTTTGTCCCTGATGGACATGTGATAGAAAAGTTGTTCATAAAGCAAAAGATATGCTACTTGGATTTAAAGAAGAGATTTGCACTGCACTTAGTCCCGCGTAAACCAGTGCACCGATTATTGCGTGAAGCTCCTAGCTCACCGAAAGAGCTAAAAATGGCCTCTTCCTCTTTCGGCCATGGAATAGCTTCCGAAAGGTGAAGAATTGCTCTTGTCCGTCTGATTTGCATCATCCATCATCCATAGAGTCCATCCAACAATTACCCCTCGAAAAAAAAAAAAAAAAAAAAAAAAAAAAAAAAAAAAAAACTACAAAACACACCCGCAGCGCTCCTTTTCAACGCAGATGTGCATCTTGCAAGACATTGTTGAGTTTAATCATTTCAAGTAGAAGCTTTTCGAGTGGGAACGAGCACCTAGCGAGGTGTCTGTGTAGCTCTAGGTTGACTCGACAGATCCAAAACCCCGGTAAAACACCGTTCAACCTCTTTCTTCGTCGCCATCTCCATCTCTACATGTCTTCCTTTCACCATTAAGAAATGATTTCTTGGCTGTATCCTCCACGAAAATGGGCCAACTTGACCAAAACGTGTGCAGCTTCGCCACAAATTAACACATCAGTAGTCACCAAGTTGGCATATGCAGCAAGCATGCCTCCTTCTTGGCCAGTAACTTGAGTGTTCATTGCTTTTAGCATTAACATTAAATATTAAAATACAACTGCAGAAGAGAATATTTTGGTCGACAATGCCTCCATCTTGACACACCATGCCAGGACAAATGATCCCTAACTCCTGCAAACCCAAAATCCGAACAAAAAATAGGCCGAGCATTCCGCCGATCAAGAGAAACGAAAAAGGAAATAAATGGCGATCATGCAGTCATGACAAATAAAAGAGAGAGAGAGAAAGAAGGAAAGAAGAAGAAGAAGGGAAAAAAACAATCCGTAAGCTGTCACACCATTTCAACTATCCACACCCAACCGCAAAGAATGGGTACCATTGCAAGCAAGATCCACCAGAGCTCAACGGTCAGCTTCACTTGCATCCAGCGAGGCAAGCGTCTGCTGATGGCTGATCGATGGGAGCACGTTCTTGTGCCGTAGACCAGGCAGCCAAGACCAGGGCGTGATTCACACTCCATGTGCTCACGCCGACGTTGCATCAACAATCTGCGTAACGTGTCAGTGTGGTTTCATGCGAACGGGTGGCAAAGCCAAGAGCTGCTGCTTACGGGACGCTGCCTCGACAGAAGCGGAGGTCACTTCCCAGGTCACATCTGCGATCGTTGGGGCACTCGAGATGGAGGCTTCGACGCTCCATGAGCCACTCGACCTTGAGGTTGACGCCCGTGTCGACGAGCGAGTAAAAGTGGGCATTGGTGTGCTTGAGCGAGAGCGCATCCGGGTAGATGAGCATCTTGGAGATGGCGAGATGGATCTCGGTCGGCAGGGACATGAGGGTGAGGTGCGAGCGCTCCTCGTCCTCCTCGTCAATGGTGGTGAGGGCGGCTGCGCGAGGGCCGACCTTGCTCT
This sequence comes from Calonectria pseudoreteaudii, assembly GCA_001879505.1. NCBI lineage: Eukaryota > Fungi > Ascomycota > Sordariomycetes > Hypocreales > Nectriaceae > Calonectria > Calonectria pseudoreteaudii. The sequence goes on from KV875234.1 coordinate 137,228, forward strand.
CGGCGCCGGAGCCGGCGGTGGGGCGGCGAAAGGGTGACATTGACGTGGAGGCAGCGGCCGGGCAAAGGGCGGAGGTCAATAGGGCGACGGGGGCGGAGACTGAGAGACAAATGACGAACGGGTGTGTCAATTGGGGGTTGGTTCAGGCTCTGCACGGCATCGAGGCCTGTGGCAAGCTTTGTATTCGGCTGCTGCCTTGTAGGACCCGCGATGACAACCACGATGGACCAGGATCCGAAGTGGCCAGCGCGGTCGCAGGTCAGGCAGCCCAGCCAAGCCACCTCTGGCTGTGCAGTAGCAGTAGTCCTAGCGAGTTTCAGACCAGCGCAGCAGCGTCTGGAGGAGCGGAGGGACGGCACGAGTGAAGGGAAGCCAGGTGTGCATTTACAGCCGTGCCGTCCATGGAGGCCGCAACCAGGCCTTTTGAGTGGTTCATGTTTGTTTTGTTTTGGCCGTGGCCGCATCCGGCCTTGCTCTCTCTCTCCGCATGCGCCCGTATTCATCCATGGCCAGTGCATGTCCTATGTCCGTCTTCAGCTTCACCACTCTAAATTAGCCCTGAGCCCCGATATTCTAAATTCGACGCCGTTCGGCCTTGTCACCGTCACTGAGCCTTGCCGGCTGACCATTAGCTCGCTTCCTATTCTGGGCTTTATTTTGGTGCCTGCGGGAGGCAGCCATTCACAGCTGAGCTAAGCTGGTGCCTGAAAAAAAGGCTACACGTGACTCCGCGAGTTGGGCGCGCGCGTTGTCCATCATTTGATGTGCCGCGGAACACGACTGACTGGAAACTTGTGTTTGCCACTCCTCCAGAATACCGGTCCCAGTGACCTTGACTGCCATGAAATCAGACAGCGACAGCGAATTTGGATACGACTTTTCAGCCGAAGAGGAAGAGTTGCTCTTGCAGCTAGCCGCTGGAAATCATCCCCCACCAAGCACCCTCCCAGGCAAGGAGAGGCTGGTCGGCAGCGTCTCAGACTCCGGCAGGGCGGACGTGTTGGTGGGCCAAGATGAGGCAGGCAATTTCACAGGCGCCCCGGCACTTGGTCTAGAAAGCCTTGAGACGGGTCACATCCTGGAAGGCAGTCAGCCCTCACAGCTCAACCTCCCTGAGCAGGACGTTTGCTACCCGGATCGTACGTACCGACCTCATCGTGTTGTTTCGGTCAAACTAACTGACTGAAGCGATTAGTCAGCGTTCAACTGTCCAAAATTGATGCCAAACCGAAGAAGGTCGCTGAAAAAGTTCAGAAACATGGCACAACAATGGGTTTTGATGGCCTCTTGGACGATGAGCGCTCCCCGCTTCAGAGGTTTCGGTCATACCCTAAGAGGCCATTGACAGTCACCGATCTCAACGCAGGAGCATGGTGTGAGTTGCAATATTGGTATACATTGACTCGATCGCCTGGTGGCCGAAGAACCCGAACCAAGGCAATGCGCCAGGGCTCCAAAATCCACCGAAAACTTGAAGAGGAAGTTCACGTGCCTGTAAAGGTTGATATCGAAACCAAGGAAGACGGGTTCGCCATGCGGCTCTGGAACCTTGTCCAGGGTTTGAGGACTCTTCGGCAGATAGGTCTCACCCGTGAGTTGGAAGTGTGGGGCATGATTGATGAGAACATGGTCAACGGTGTCATCGACGGCGTGAGCTACGAAAACCCTGATGCCGAGTTTGAGGAGCTTCTCAACCAAAAATACGATGGAAACGCTCGACAAAAATCGCTAACTGACTATTTCCCATCATCTCAGTCGAGGCAAAGTTCGCAGTTGGGATCCAAAATCTATCTGACAGATGTCAAAACTCGCGGGTCGTTGGCACCTGTATCAAAAGCTATGCTTCGTCCTGCGAAAATTCAGCTCCTCCTCTACCACAAATTCTTATCTGATATGGCTGCAGGAAACCTGGATTTCTTCAAAGTTTTTCGGCGCTATGGGTTAGATCCTGATGATACATTCTCTGACACTTTTATTGCCCAGATGGGAAATCTGCACGACGAAATATTCGTGGATGCACCCTCCTCGAGCTCGGAGGCGGAGCGCCTCCCGGCTGATTCTGCGCCAGACTCCGCGCCATCAGCCACTCAAACGAGTACCGATTCATCGGGACCCGACCTGCTAAGGTATCGATCCTTACGCGAGTTGGTGCCCTTGGTGCAGGAGGAGCTGGCGGCTACATTTCCGAATGGAGAAGATTCTATGGGTGACATGCTTAGAGTTCAGTACATACATCGTGATGACGGACGGGAAATCGACACTCACGATTTCCCAGTATCGCAGCAGGCGCTGGGAAACTACCTATCAAGCTACATGGCATGGTGGCGCGGGGAAAGAAAGGCAAAAGGTGTTGAGATAGAAGAGGCCTTCAAGTGCCAAACATGTGAATTCGTGTCTGATTGCACCTGGCGCCAGAATATGGACGGAGCACGTCTCCGCAAGGCCCAGCAAAAGGTGTGGGCAGGACGGCAGGTGGGATCTGGTTGATTAGGAACGAGCTACCACGAATTATGAAGCTGCATGAAGACACCACGTTAACCTGGCACACCAATGCCAAAATGATTGGCCATGACGTGGCTACATGGTCATTGGAAGTGCCATATCAGTTCCATCAGATGCATGAAGGCAACGCCATATTCGCCCGCTGGTCAAGGTCGAGATGGGCATTGGGCGTACGCCGGCGAATTGCATACCTTCCATGACGGCCGCCCCCAAGCTGTGGTCGCTTCGCATATCTGCACAGGAACATGATGTTTCCTCGTCTCGGCCTGGGTACCCGTACCGTAGACATGGATGCCCGCCCGCTTTGGCGTCCAGCCTGCTGGGCACCCAAGACAAGACCAACCCACCGGTGCTGGCCGTTGCTCTCAGTAGGCGTTTCCCGCCAGAATAAAAAGCCCGAAGGACTGCTAGATAAGGTCGAGTGACATATCCTTGAACAGAATGCAGGGTCCTCTGGCGGGCCCGGGACCGTTGATGGACCCCCTTCAATCACAACGTGGATATCTTGCTGCGGACCGAGCAGCCAGCTTGGTAACAGGGCCAGATCCCAGCCGAAGATGGGCCAAAGGTCCGCGGCGCTATACTCAACTTGCACAATGGCATCTCGGTAACATCGGCTTGTTGGCCAGGCATCCCTCCACCGGACTCAATGCCCTAGGTGCCTCAAACCACGGAGCCGAATGTGCTGCTGCTGCTGCTGCTGTTGCTGCTGCTGCTACTGCTGCTACTGCTGCATGGACCCCGCCAAGCCAAGCGTATGGCGTTACGCCAAAGGCCTGCATGGTCAAGTGTGGGGAATGGTGATCGGCACACCGAACTTCCCATTCGCAACAGCATCCCTTTCCACCAGTTAGATGGCTTCCCCCGTGTTCAGCTGGCGGCCGCTCGGGTCTCAAGTCATCATGGCATTCTCCACGGTTATCATTAGAGCGCATCTACCTCGCCGCCGCCCAACAGGGCGCAATGCGGGTGCGAGTAAGGGATCCTAAATATCCTCGAAGGTATCATCCTTGCAACGAGTTGCTGCATCCTCATCGAGACCCATGCAGCGGCTGAATTATCGGAAGACGGAACGGCGACGGTAGCATTTGGATGACTTCACATGAGAATACAACCAGGCGCCCTGGTCCAGAACACGATCTCCATCGCCTCCCCGGCACCAAAAGCCAGGGCCATTGAGAAAACGCGTATGCGAATAGTTCGCTTGGCGGACATATTTTTTCGAGGTGTTGGGTTTCAGTCACACATCCTCCAACACGGAAGAGTGCATGAGTTGGGACGCGGGAGGGCTGGTTCAACGGTCAAGTCTCCCTCCCCCACATTGTGACATTGGGGGATGCTCTGACAGCTTTGGCCACTGCAGTGGGGGGGGGGAGGGGGGAGGACTCTGGCTTACACACGAAGCCAAAAGCTGCCACTTTTGCCCAGCGAGCAGGGGGTCGACATTACCAAGGGCCCTTGACCCGGTCGGCCTGGGCGACTAGGCGGATGCAAACTGCTGATGTAATGGGGGCGTCTGCAGGCGAGGTCTATCTCCGAACCATAGAACGCAATCAACACCTTGACACCCTCTATTACCAACGATCCACCCATCCTAGTGCCGTCTTCGTGATAATTAAGTAATCTGCGTATTCGAGACAAATTGAGGTACATAAAGATCGGTGTCGGGCTCCAGCCAGCTCCGCACACCTCAGGCCATGTTGGCAAATAATGACAAGATCTAATCGCAAAGCACCGTGAAGCGGCAAAAATGTCTAGCGATGTGATCAACTTTAACAAGCCGTGCAGCGCCTGCCGCCGTCGCAAGGTCCGGTGCGACAAGGCCCAACCTTGCAACAACTGTATTCGCCACCGAGTTGCATGTGTCTATGAGGCTCCGCGGGAATCTGTCATGGGCCAGCAACTGCTGCAGGACCGGGTTGACAGGCTCGAGCGCATGGTGGAGGATCTCGCCGCCTACTCGTTGACAAACCCAGGATCCCAGTACCGAAGAAGCTCCTCGTCGGCCACCAGCCCGTTCAGCAGCCTTGACGATTACAATGAAATCTCCACCGACACTGGAAACCAGGTTTTCAGCTGCGGAAACTCATATTACATGGGCCCAGACTCTTGGATGAACGTTGACCAGCTCAGCCCCGCACAGCAGCATCTGCTAAACGTGTGCCCCCAGGGCGCTGGAGAGGAGCACCTGGTTTGGCCAATGTCACAGGCGCGACCGCGGCCCAAAGACCTCGCGCACCTCCACCTCACTACTCCCAAGGAAGATAACTTGCTGATGCTATTTTTCGAGCATGTTGAGCCATTGATCCGGATCAACCACCAGCCCTACTTCTGGCAGCTGGTGAGCGACTTTCGCCAGGGGACATGTCTTGCGAGTCGGGAGGTGGAAGCGCTTATATTTTCTGCGCAGTACATAACCGCCTCTGTTCTTCCAGCAGCCGTGATAGAAGAAAAGCTGGGTCTTGCGAAACCGGAGCTCGCTATTCACCTGCAACAGGCAACGCAGCTCGCATTCGACCAGGCGAACATAATGCGAACTCGCAGTGTACTCCTCTTCAGCGCTCTGCTGTACTACATTGTTAGTTTTCAGCCAGCCAGCCAGCCTTATGTTGATTGCGCTTTGCTAACAGGGTCCGTAGACTTGTCAATTCCACACGGGCAACTGCGAAGCAGGCTCGACACTTCTGGGCCTCGCAACCAGCATTGCCAGGCGAATTGGCATGCACAGAGATCCGGCTTACTACGGCTATGCGCCGTGGTGCGTTGAGATCAGACGCCGGATGTGGGGCCACCTCGCAACCCTTGATGCTCAATCGTGCAGCACAGATGGATCCGAGTCGCTCTTGGCATCCATGGGTGACGTGCAGCGCTCTTTCAACCTCAACGATGCAGACTTTAAGCTTTCCAGATGCGTTCCGGGCGAGTCCGGACCCCGGGATCGTGAAGGGTTCAGCGAAGCGACCGCTGCCCTGATAAGGCGGGAGATTTGCAGGACAACCCACGCCATATCCGAGGCCCGCAGAACAGCGATACACTGCATCGACCTCATGGGCATTGTTGACGAGACGTCCAAATACGTCCGTCTCAAGTTCATTCACCACTTCGACGGCTCAGATCCCATGCAGCACATGATTACCAAATGGTCTGCCGCGATGATCAAGTCTTTGACCATCTCAGTGCTGTACCTTCACGCATCACCGTCCCGGCCCAAGCTCCAATGCCACATGTTTGAACAGGTCGAAGAAAGGTGAGAAAAACTCCCAAATCTTTGTCAGCGGCGCCCAAAAAACCCAATCCAACATGCTAACCCAAACTAGGCTCTACGACGATTGCCTGGCGTGCCTGGAGGACCTTTCCCAAGGAGAAGAGGCAGCAGCGCCCTTCAATTGGCAGTGGGCTTTTCGGTGGCCAATGCCGTTTCACGTCATTGCGGGTTTGCTTTCTGGGCTGGCCCGGATGCCGGACCACCGCGATACGGACCGCGCATGGGAGCAAGTGGACATTGCCTTCCAGAGATACAACAATGACGAAGTATCCATGGCAAAAGTGCCAGCGTGGCACACAATCGAGGTGCTATGCGACCAGGCCATGCTGCTCCACCCGAACGAGAAGCACGAGGGCCGGGCTTACACGAAGCGGGTGCATGCGGCGCAGCCGGCTGTCGGCGCCGAGACGGTGGAACATTCGCAGATGCACAAGGCAGCGGGCATGCCTGGGGCAGCAGTAGCAGGAGCAGCAGCAGCAGCAGCAGCAGGGATCTACGGGATCGATACGTACGACAATCTCAGGAAGCAGGCCCTGGTCGAGGTTGCTTCCGGCGAGGCCATGAGCATGGGCTTCTCCGACAGCGAGATTGACGCAGTCTTCTTTAATGTCAACGCCGATGACGACTTTCTTGTGTGTTAATGTTTATAGCCGGGGGGGGGTCACGGTTCCCTGAAAGGAAATGCAAACAAAAAATCTTTGGGAGGTTTAGCGCTCGAATTAGACGTCTTTTTTTTTTCGTTTCCCTTTCTTCTTTTTCACGTCTGTGTGTATGTTTTGGCTGTGTGTTAATGTGTGTGTGTGAGTGTGTGTATGCGTGTGTTAATGGGTGTGTGTATGTGGGTATGTATGTGTGTGAGTGTATGTGTGTACGCGTCTTTTGCAAGCTTAAAGTATATTTTGTTCTTGTTTACGAGCTGGGCTGGATTATAAATGATTTACAAAGAAATTGCAATCAATCAATGCTTTCTCCTCCTGTGCGTGCGGGTCATGCCAAAGCCCCATCCGTCTAGAAGGGAAAAAAAAGCCGGCGCAGTCAGCCATACGTGATCAAATTAGAGGGAGGGTATTGTTTTCTTATACAACACCAACACTTACACTGAGCGGGAACGTGAATGTCAATATCGAGCTCGTCGGCCCAGTGCCAGACGAGGTTCGGGTCTCTCAGGAACTCGCGGGCGACGAGGACGGCATCGGTGGACCCGTCGCTTAGATAGCCCTGGGCCTGGGTGGCCGAGGTGATGTTGCCAACGGCGCCTACGAAGGCGGGCGTGGCAGCCACAGCTTGCTTGACGGCGGCGGCGTACTGGACTTGGTAGCCCGGGCCGGGAGCGATCTTCTGGCGGTAGTCGAGGCCGCCGCCCGAGATGTCGAGGAAGTCGACGCCCCTGTCGGCCAGGGCCTGGGCCAGGCGGGCGGCGTCGACGACGGTCCACTGCGGGATGGTGGGGTCGAACTCGAGGTAGTCTGTGCCGGGCAGGCGGGCCAGCAGGGGGTAGTCTGCAGGGACCTGCTGTCGCGTCATGTCCACTACCTCGAGTAGGAGCCGGATGCGGTTCTCAAACGAGCCGCCGTACTCGTCGGTGCGCTGGTTGGAAGACGGCGAGAGGAACGAGTTGAGCAGGTAGCCGTGGGCTGCGTGCACTTCAATGGCCTGCGCCGAGCGGCGTCGTGGTGCGCGTGTAAGTCAAGGGTTGATGGGCGATGACGGGGGAATAGCTTGCGCTGCTCAAAAGGTTCGTCTTACATCGAATCCAACTCTCAGGGCCCTCTTGACGGCCGCTAGCCAGTCTTCTTTGAACTTTTGTATGTCTTCCTTGGTCATTTCTCTCGGGACAACCGACTCGGGGCTGAATGCAAGGGGACTCGGTCCAATAATGTCATCGGGCCATCCCTCCGCCTGCAAGCCATATCAGTTAGTCTTATTCTTTCAACTCGTCTCTTATCTCGCATTCTTAAAAAGGAAAAGAATTACAAAAGTAAAAAGTAAAGGAAAAAAATTAAAATGCAACCCCAGGTTTCTTTTCTCCCTCGTGTCGGTACAATCTCCCCTACCTCCTTGACGGCAAGCGCCTTACGGTCAATCCATGGAGCCACGGTGCTGGCCTTGCGTCCGGCATGGCCAATTTGGATAGCAATCTTGCTGTTCTGGCTGTGCGCAAAGTCGACGACCTCGCTGAGCGGGCCAAGCTGGCTGTCGTTCCAGATGCCGCAGTCCTGGGGGCTGATGCGGCCCTCCGGGGAGATGGCATGGACCTCCGTGATGACGAGGGCAGCGCCGCGAGCCGTCAGGGTGCCGAGATGCTGTTTGTGCCAGGGTGTCATATGGCCATCTTTGGCCGAGTACCTGCAACCCCCACGTCATCAGAAAGCCAGGAAAGGGTACCCGAAGGCGGGGGAAGGGGAAGGGGAAAGGGAAGGGGAAGAAGTGGGAGGGCGGCAGACGGACTGGCACATGGGGGAGACAATGATGCGATTGCGCAGTGTGAGGCCCCTCAGCTTGAGCGGCGCAAAGATGCTATGCTCGGGCTGGGGGTCCCATGCCGTCCCGGCCGGGGGATCTTGAAGGGGAGTGAAGAAGGGAACCTGCAGCCGCGCTAGTGAGTCGTCATGCTTGTGGCCAGCGCAGATTGGACGGGGAGAGACAAACATCGGGCGCAGCAGTGTTGATGATGACCTTGTGCGTTTCCGCCATGGTGGTGAGAAGAAGAGTCGTCTGCTGCTGCTGCTGCTGCTGCTGCTTTTTGTGAGTTGTGAGCTTGTGCAGTTTGCAGTTTGCCGTTACTGTCTTGTTGAAATCGGGAATGGATGATTACGAATAGTCCTCCCGCTCCAATTTCCACGCGAGCGACCACCCGCCTCTTATTATAACAGACAATTGCTCGCCATCGTTCGATTCTCAAGCACGGCATCGAATGCTACCGTGATGCCTACTGCAACGGGCGGTTACACGGCATGCGTTTTCGCCAAATCTCGTACGTCCAACAGCGTCGCGCTCGCCGAGCCTCCGCCGCATCCCGTTTCAGCCAAGGCCTTGCAGCGCCCGTCAGAGAAGAGGGAAAAGAGGCATTGATGACTGTGGTGACCGTTGACAATATGCAAAGACAAGGATCAAAGGAACGCCACGAAAGAGAGAGAGAGAGAGATGTAGAGGTAGGGGGGAGAGAGTATGCAGCCATGGAGAAAAAAAAAACGGGCGAAACCGCTCTGCGTTGTTTGGTCCCCGTTGCTTCGAAACCATGCATCTCTAGGCGAGTCCCGGCAAGGGCTTCGAGAAGTCCTGCATCACTAGCAGCGTGCGAATAAGACGCAAACGCAGGGTGGACAGGGTGTGAGATGTGGCTTTCCTAAACGTCAGGACAATGACACAAGGGTTGCAGCAGTGGGAACCCCAGCACCAAGGACGCCTCTTTATGAGGCTCAACCGCAACTGCATACGACTATCTGATCAAACGCTGACGCTTATGATTTTTTTTTCCTGCTCTAAATGAAGCCGTCGGCCGCCATGCATAGGACTGCCGGCATGGATCCTAGCCATTGGCCCCCAGACGGCATCAAGACTTTCCTTTCTCTGTTGCAGGTTCCTGCAAGAGTTGCCGCCTTTTCCCTCTTGGCGAGGTTTGCAAAGGCACTAGAAATAGGTTCCGGGATTCGACTCGGAACATATTTCCGGGAACTTTTTTTTCCATTTTTGCTTGTTCCCGGTTCACCCCCCCCCCCCCCTGTGAATTAAGGAAAAAAGTATATTCCTCAGCAGAGCGAACAACAGCTGCAGCAAGGATCTAAACTAACTAACTAGCTAGCTGCTTGCAAGGATTTCGATCCGGCTTGGCGATGATCTCATTGCCCGTCTAACCACGTTCTGGAAAACGAAGTACGCCCTTTGTTTTTTTTTTCCTGCTGACCCTCGGATTTATCATCACTTAGTGGGATCCGCCGTTGGCTGACTCAGGTTGAGCCAACGCGCATCACTCCTCCCCGTCCCGATGTGTCTTGCAACTGTTCCATCAACCCTGCCATCTCCTCGTCCAGTTCTTTGGTGCTTGCTCCCTTTTTTGCGCTCTCGAAATCAACCAGGACGGCCTCGTTGTTCTCTCGAATCAGAAAGTTGTGCTTGTTTGTGTCGCCGTGCTTGATGCCAAGCTTGTGAAGCCGCGAGAGCGCACGCTCGCACGCCGGCAAGTCATCCGGCGTGGCATGGCGGCAGCTGTCTACCTTGGACATGATGAATCCGATAATGCGACCCTCCTCGAGCAAGTGTCCGAGGAACTTGGGCCCAATATCGTACTCCTGGATCCATTCGTAAGCTTTCGTTTCAGCCTCAAAATACCCAACCTCGTGGGTAAAACAAGCGAATTTGACCACGATGGGAAATGGAAATCGGGCGCTCGTGGCCTCGTAAGTACTTGGCTTCAGCCTTTCGCCTAGTTTGATGTCGAGATGGTCAACTAAAGTCGTGTGCCACGCTCCAGCGACTCCTGGGAGGTCCTCCTTCAGCACCTCTGCAAAATGAGGCTCACCCGTCACAGGGTGGCGGGATATACGACCAGTGTTCCAGTCCCCTTCAGGAAACTGCGGCAGGAGAGGTGGGAGAGCTGGTTTCCAACACATGTCAATAGTTTCATAAATTCCTGGTTCGATGGTCAGGTACTTGACGTGCTTGTTGTCAACAAGCACCCGAAAGAAGCTATCGTCTTGATCATCCACCAGAAGCTGGAGGATCTCGACCGTTGGAGCAGAGGCAGTCATGATAAAGACAGAATAAAAATGGAATAAGTTCTAGAAGTCCAAGGTGCTTCGAGAAGGAAGTTGCGGAAGATCTAATGAGTTGTGAGAGTTGCTTGACTTGATGCGCCGTCGATTATTGTTGGGTTTAAGTGCCTAGCTAAGCTTGTTGGTTGCGATTCATTTGCGGGGCTAGGAAACCGTACACGTACGCCGTGCTGCCAAAAATTAGAAAATAGCTCCAAACACAATCTGTGAATCAATTAGTGCTCTAGATTTTTCTTTTCTTTTGGCTCTTTTTTTTTTTGAACTTCTCAAAATTGAAATCAATACTGCGTGGTCTAGGTTGAAACCTCACTACCCTATACTATTGCACTTTTTGGCTCACGACATGGGGAACACCAACCCAAGTCATGGCTCGTTAATAAAATATTTTTGGGAACTTTTATTTCATGTATAGATAGTAAATAAAAGAGTTTTTTCCTTCTCTTCTTTTTTTCTCTAAAAAAATACTTCAATATTTATGTCGGAGATCAATCTAGGCTACTAAGTTGGGAGCCTGGAGTTAGCCGCAGTGGGTCCGATCATCACTCCTAAACCTAAACTCCACGAGGACAACAGCTCATAGCTTCTCTCACTCACATTGCGTATACCAAAGGCGTTGAACCAGTCCGTAACTGGAAATGAGAAGATTTCGCGATGACGCCGAAGATGATGGTTACCAAGACGAAGAAGATGTGCCTCTTCACCGGAAGCGAGCTTTTGGCTCAGGGTTGAAGCGTACACGAGTCGAGTTTGTACCAGCCAAAGATCCAGATACAGGCATCTCTGCTACGACGGCCCCGAAACCTCCCGCAACAGCTATTGGAGACCTGTACGCCAGTATCGTTCTCAAAGAAGATTCATCTTCGTCCAAGTCGAAAGGAGACTCAGCGGCGCAGGATGCGGTAGACATGTGTCCCGTCTGTTCGCTTCCAACCAGCAGCGCCTCCGGACCTCACGAAGCATCTCTTGCGCACCAAGTGTGTTTAACACACTCTCACCCTCCCTCAGCCCTGGATCGATCACGCATGGGACTGCGCGCCCTGGAATCCCAGGGCTGGGACCCGGATGCGCGGAAGGGCTTGGGTCGTGAAGGAGAAGGAATGCGATTTCCCATCAAGGTGGCGGCCAAGGAAGATACGTTAGGTATCGGAGCCACTGTGCCGGAGAGCATACTAAAGAAGGAAAAAGAAGAGAAGCCGAAGAAACTGAATCGCAAGGAGATGCGAAAGCTGGCAGAGAAGGAGAAGCTGCGACACGAGAAACTACAAGGCGACATATTTGGCAGCGTGGATGTTGAGAGATATCTAGGAGGGGGTGGGTGACTAGGTCTCAGGACATTCTGACTATCTGCGTCAGCTACCTAGTAACCTGCAAAGATGACGAATATTGAGTCAAATGGGGCGCTACTAGTGGCTGTTTGGGTTCTGTTACGGATTATCTACTTTGATCCAGGAGCTGCTTGCTGGTTTTCGTTGACTAAATCTAGGACTTTGTCGCCTTTTTGGTGGCGGCTGAGCCTCAACGAAACGAAGGGCTCAAAGGACTAAGAAGGATAATCACATGGTCAGGGTAGGATGCATATGCAATACTTTTTTTTTTCTTGGCTGTGCAATTATTGTACACGAATTGAAAAAACTAATATGAGACCTAATCGCTGCACGGTACACATAATGCAACTCACAGACGATGGTTTGAAACGAGCGAGCGGGGGATCGCATGGAAGGGGCTCCTACCCGGGCTGTTTCAATACAAAATGGAGCATTTTCCACCGATAAGAGACATGGAAGCGCGAATGTGTCGCAGGTTGTTTAATTACGCTTTTTTCTTGAAATGACCTCATCGGCAGCATACCTTGTGGCTTATGGCTCACCGCTGTCCAGTTTGGACTGGGCGGCAGAGAGGCCGTGGGCGACATGATGGCTCCCGGGGCGCTAGGGACTTTAGGGACTTTCGGCGGCGAGCTCTGTGGCTCCAGGTTTGCAGGCGACAGGGGGCCAGAGGGCTGCGGTGGAGTCACGGGCAAGGTGAGTTGAGGTTACAGGGTGGTGGTAGCGGTGGCCATGGGCCAACCAGGTGGCGGCGTGGCGCCTAAAAGTCCTGTCACCAGCCTGTCCAGGATGGCCCAGCGGGCCTAGGTCCAGTAGAGCTCTGCGAAGGGGGCTCCACACCGAGCCGGGCTGCGGCTGCTGTGACTGAAACCCCGCCAAACTCCTGAGCCCCAAGGACAACGAAAGCCACGACATCATCCTGGACCTCGCCGCCCTGGACCTGGACTTGGTCTCTGAATAACCTCAGACCCAGACCCGGCAATCGCTGAGCATTCTATAAACCGCCCACGCCGTCCCGCATCGCGTCCCTCCGCCGCCTGGCCCTCAACCGCTCTCCCCTTCCCCAAAATCGCTTCCCGCCCTATCGCCCCTCGTCTCCCGCCATCCCATCTATCCCAATCTCGTGACGGGGCAGCCCTCGCCTTGCAACCTTCACCATGGGGCTGTCCGTCGTTCAGGAACAGCATGACGGTAATATTCGCCTGTGATCCCCCGCCGCCTCCCGCTCCGACGCTCATGTTGCTTTCGCAGTGATTCTCGGGCACATCAAGAACATCACCCAAGGTGACGTAGGTTTTAGCTCCCTCCCCCCCAGCCCGCCTTCCTCGGCCCAGGCTAGCACACAGGACCTTCCCGACTGACGCCCATGGGCTCGCGCAGTGGAAATGCCTAATCGTCGACGCAAACTCCAAGAAGATCCTCGACAATGCCGTCAAGGAAGATGACATCCTCAACAACAACATCGCCAGTTCGTCTGCCCACCGCCCATCGCCCCTCCCGCCGCACCAGGCCGTGAGCTGACCCCTCCACTAGCCATCGAGCGTATCGAGAACCGGCGCGACCCCAACCCCGAGATGGATGCAATCTACATCCTCTCCCCCGAGTCCTTCGCCGTCGAGTGTCTGCTCGCCGATTTCGAGATGCGTCGCTATCGCAGCTTCTACCTGATCTGGACCGGCCTGCTCGACCCTTCGCTCCGCCGCAAGATTGACGAGTTTCCTGGTGCCCGACAGCTCCGCGCAGGCTTCCAGACATTGTTTATTGATTTTGTGCCCCGTGAATCACACCTTATCACTTTTCAGGATCCCTGGAGTTTTCCCATGCTCTATCACCCGTCCTGCAACGCCCTTGTTCCCAAGCACATGAAGGGTTTGGCACAAAAGGTTCGCCGACGCCCCCCCCCTCCCCATCGCAAGCCCAACACGCCGAGCTAACCTTGGACAGATTGCCGGACTCTGCATCACTCTTGGAGAATACCCAAAGGTGCGGTACTATAAACCATCTAGTGCCCTCCACGAGGCGAGCGTTCTGTGCGCCCACCTTGCCCGCTTCGTGCAAGAGGAACTGGACGCCTACGCCCAATGGGACTCGAGCTTCCCTCCGCCATCCCAGCGACCGCAATCAACTCTCGTCATCACCGACCGATCAATGGACCTGATGGCACCGCTCGTCCACGAATTTACCTATCAGGCCATGGCCCACGATCTCCTGACCATTAAAGATGCCGATAAGGTCACTTTCCACACCACCATTAATGCGGGAACGCCAGAAGCTGAGGAGAAGGACATGGAGCTTTCCGAAAAGGACAAAATCTGGGTCGACAACAGGCACAGACACATGAAAGACACTATTGACAAGCTCATGGGCGATTTCCAAAAGTTTCTCGCCGAGAATGGCCACTTCACAGACGAAAATTCCGACGCCACAAACCTCAACACGATTCGTGACATGTTGGCTGGCCTGCCCCAGTTCCAGGAAATGAAGGAGGCTTATTCGCTGCACTTGACCATGGCGCAAGAGTGTATGAATATCTTCCAGCAGCACAAGCTTCCCGACATTTCACAAATCGAACAGACAATGGCTACTGGGTTGGATGAGGATTTCCGAAAGCCCAAGGGAGTTCTCGACGCCGTGGTCCGATTGCTGGACGATCCGGATGTCACTCCATCAGATCGGCTGCGGCTGATTATCATGTTTATTCTTTACCGGGACGGTGTTATTTCGGAAGACATTAAGCGTCTACTTGCGCATGCATCGCTCCCGCAGCAAGACGGCGATGTCGTCAAGAACATTCAGCATCTCGGTGGCCGCATGACGCATACTCTAGGAGATGTGCGACAGGTGCCACCACCCCTGTTCCCCATCGACACCAAGTCACTCCAACTCAGTGAAGAGTACGGCTTGTCTCGTTTTGAACCTGTTCTGAAGCACATGCTTGACGCTCTGGCACGAGGCGTCCTGGAGCAGACACACTTCCCTTACGTGAAGCCCCCAACGGACCCCAACGAAGACTTGCTGATTGCGCAAGGAGGATCCCTTCGTGCCGGTCGTCCAAACTGGGCTGCTGCGGGCCGTCGACCACCAGAGAACCGCCAGCGCCTGATTGTGTTTATGGCGGGCGGTGCCACTTATAGTGAGAGCCGAGCTTGTTACGACGTGGGTGCCGAGCGCGGCCGTGATATTATCTTGGCCACCTCGCACATGCTCACCCCTCAACTCTTCATTCGACAAATCGGCGACCTCAGCCGCGACAAGCGTCAACTCGATCTCCCAATGGAGCGTCCCAAGACCCGCGCCCCTGCTCACTTATTTGAGCGCCCTGCGCCGCCCCGTCCTCAGCCGGGCCAGGCCCCGCCTATGGGCGGCCAGATGGCCGGCGGACCGCCGCGGAGGCCAATCGCCCCCGGGGGTATGCCCGCCCGGCCAGGTCCCGGAACTCCTGGAGCCCCCGGAGGTGCTGCCCCTCCCACGGCTGCCATGTCCAACATGTCTCTCAACAACCAGCCTCGGCCTTCGCCATCGCCGAAGCCGTCTCCGCCCACTAACGGGCCGTCTCAGGTACCTCGCTATGAGGACCCCAGGGCCTACAAGGAGAAGAAGCGGAGAAATTTCTTGGGCATGAAGAAGTAATGCTCACACGGCAGCGCTAGTTGCTGTGCGCGAGAGCACAATGACAAGGCGAAATGGTGGCTGCCCTTGATCGACGTCGGCAACGGCGGAGACATGCCGTTGGCACGCACCCAAGACCTGGGTTTGGAAACCGGCGGCCAGGTCGGGCACACTTGGGTTACCTTTTCCGGAGCGCGGCGTTATTCTTTACTTCCCCCCCTTCGTTCCTCTGCTTTTGTGTGTGTTTGTGTTGGGGGGTCACCACTGGCGAGAATACAGTCAAGCGCGTGTTTTCAGCAAGTTTCCCTCCCCCCTCCTGTTCTTGTATCGCGTGAAGGCTGGATTTGGATGCGTTTGGGCACAAAGAAGTTGGGGTCAAAAGGACTACTGGTATATAGAAACACCCCCTTCCCCACCCCGCGATGTTGCATGTACATACATCTGTCGAATGAGGTGATGATAATCTATTCCCTTTGCTTTCTTTTTCTTTTTCAACGCCAAGAAAAAAAAAGAAACCACATGTTTTGTTCTCTTTTCTTCGTCGTCCCTGTGTATGTCGTGACATGTTTCGTGGCGTCGTTGTGCTGCCCTTGCATCAAAACCCGTTGGGAGCTTGCAACGCTTTCGTGGCCAACGGGTTCAGGTTCAAGGTTACATAGGTGTGCTCATCACGTCACACATGGACAAATTTACAAGTTGAGAAGAAAGAAAAGAAAGTAAACAGTCACGAAACAAGGAGACATCATCACATCATCAGTGTGAAGCAAAAGAAGAAAAAGAAAAGGAGAGGCGCCGTCAATCAAATCCCATTGAACCCTTGTAACTACCATAAACCCGTACGTGGCCGACGTTTGCCCCCTTGCCCATCGCCGATGAAAAAAATCATTCCAGATAGAGAGAAAACGTGAGAAAAAAAAAAGAAAAACAAGAAAACAACATTCGTCAGAAACGGTAAAAAGAAAGATGAGATAAAAAAAAAAGAAGAAGACCAAACAACGATGGGGGACTCCGGTGTCCCACAATATGCAGAGAGATACGTTAGGTTCGATTGGTGGTGGTAGTGGGATTTTGCAATACTCCTTAGATTTGTTCCCAGGCATTGATCTTGCGTTGGGCGAGTATAGAATAAAGAAAACGTGGTGGTGGTAGCAGGGTTGCAAGGGGTTTCTCAACAGGCGAAATGATTTCATACATGCGTCGTGCACATGACAGTGATGGTGGTGGTGCTGCGCTCAAGGCCTGCCGTAGGCAGCGCCGCGGCCGGCGTTTCCAGGTGGAGGCATACCCCGGCCCTCAAAGGGCCCGCCGGCAAATTCGGGGCCGGGAGGACCGTTGAAGCCGCCAAGGCCAGGGGGGAGGAATCCATGAGGAGGGCCGCCAAAGAAGCCCGGAGGAGGCGGGGGCATGTTGCGCGGGGGCATGCCACCCATGGCCTCGGGGGGAGGCATAGCGCCAGGTGGGAAGTTCGGGGGGAACATGTGCGGCATGGGCATGTTGCGGTTGGGGCCGCCAGGGCCTCCGGGACCACCAGCAAGTCCGGGAGGAGGAATCATGGGGCCGCGCTGGCCAGGAGGGGGCATCTGACCGCCGGGCATCCAGTTAGGCGGTATCTGGTCCAGGCCTGGGGGAGGAGGAGGGCGCTGCAGGATTTGCG
The DNA here is from genome assembly GCA_001879505.1 of Calonectria pseudoreteaudii. Classification (NCBI taxonomy): domain Eukaryota; kingdom Fungi; phylum Ascomycota; class Sordariomycetes; order Hypocreales; family Nectriaceae; genus Calonectria; species Calonectria pseudoreteaudii. The sequence continues at coordinate 154,355 of KV875234.1, forward strand.
TGGGCTGGTTGGGTCGAGCATCGGGGTCGGGGTTGCGGAAGGGCTCGTCCATGGGGAAGCCGGGTGGTGGCTGAGGGCGCATCTGGCGCTGACCGTCTCTAGGGAAGTTGGGTTCCTGGTCGTTGAGAGGAGGCATATGGCCTTGTTTCTGGGGCTGAGGTTGAGATTGGGCCATGCGCATCATCATCTCGTTGCGCTGGGCATCTGGTGGTCCTCTCATGAGGTTCATGAGAAACTCGGTGTTGCTGTTGTTGCGGGCGAGCTCAGGACGTCCAGAAGGCTGGCTAGGCGCACGCTGACGTTGCCCGACCAGATCCTGAAGAAGCTGTTCAGGTCGAGCTTGTGGCTGAGGTCGGGGGGCGAGAATCTCCTGAACATGTTGTGGTGGTGGTCGACCCATTGGTGGGCCATCCATGCGGCGTTCACCGTACTGCTGGAATGGTTCAGGCGAGGCCATGGATGGTGGTTTTCCGTCAGAGGGAGTGCCATGAGGAGGGGCAGCAAATGGACCAGGGCCAGGAGGGGTGGCACTCATGGTCTGCTTCTGGAGCTTCATGAGGAGCTGCTGGAACGCCTGCCTTTCTTCCTCGGGAGCAGGTGGAGCGGCGTTGTGTGCGTTGTGTACGTTGTGTGCGTTGTGTGCATTGTGTGTGTTGTGAGCATTGTGTGTGTTGTGAGCATTGTGTACGTTGTGCACATTGTGTACATTGTGGGGATTGTGTCCCATCATAGGAAGATGAATGCCACCGTTCATGGGCGGCCCGGCCATGGGTGTAGTAGGCTCGGTCTTTCCACGGGGCTCTTCCTGGGCGTGGGAAAAGAATGACGTGAACCTTGATGATTTTCCTGCAGGCTTTGCTTTGTTTGGAGCCTCGGGAGCCTCACCAGGGGTCGAGGCGTCGAGTCCTGACTTGGATCCGCCAAAGGCCATAAAGAACTTATCCGGGCCGGTTTCGACTGCAGGTGCGGACTGTACGGGAGGCTGTTCGGCTTCAATGGCAGCCTCGGGCTTGTTGGTGGGCTTGCCGGTGGCTGAAGGGGTGCCGCCATTCTTGGCCTTCTTCATCTCTTCCATCCATTTCTGGAAGTCCTGCTGAGTGTGCGCTTCTGGTTGCTCCTCGAGAGGTTCGTCTAGCCACTCAGGCTCCCGCTCGGCTCGCTGGTCACGATCGCGGCCCCATCGTCTATCATTGTTTCGATTGCTGTTTCGGTCGTCAATGGCTTCGGCATCCTTGTCTCTTTCTCTCCAGTTCTTGGCTCGGTCAATGCGTTCACGCTTCTCAGGCACATGGGCTTCGGTAGGCTCATTCTTGAACCATGGCTCAGTCCTGTTCCTGTTGGTGCCATTTCGGTTCCGTGCTTCGGCGTCTTCTGCGTTGTCCCGGGCAAAGTTGTCAAAGTTGCGTGCAGGTCGGTCTCGAGTGGCTTCGCGTTCGTTTTGCTCTCTCGGCTGTCGTCGCTCGTCTCGGAAGTTGCCACCCATGCGTCCATGAAAGCGTTCGGCACCTTCGTGACCGAAGCTCTTGCGCGGCTTGACGGTGCTCCATCCTTCGGATTCTCCCTCGCCCTCGCGGCGGCGGAGCCCGTTTGCAGGACGCCCGTCGCGGAAGCGATCGCTGTCGGCATCGCCATTGCGACTTCGGAAGTTGCCAAATCGCCCTGATCCATCTGGATCCTTCAAAGTCTTGTCATCAATCGACTTGTTACCTCGTGCGGAGGCAAAAGCCATTCGTGGGGGGCCGAACACGATTTCATCAGGGTCTGGAGCAGGGCGGCACGTGTTAGCACAAGGACTGGTCTGGTCATGAGAAATTGGAGGCGAGGCGACTGACTTGCACTGTTTCGAGGTACATGTCGGTCCAGGCCGGTTCTTCTGTTGTTCTGGTCGAGGAGGGGATTGTCGTTTGACCGCGGACGGTCAGTGGTAGTCTTGGTCTGGGTGCGAATCTGCTCGGGTGCAGAACTGGAGTGAATTGTTAGAAAGACTAGCGGTGGCGAATCATGACAGCTATGACAACTCACCCCATCCAATCCTCGGCAGGAGGGAGGTTTGGAGGTTTTATACATAACGGCGAGTCCCGCAGGAGCAGGAGAAACTCTGCTGTATATCTGACAGCCATTGTTTTGGGGGCTGCGATGCGATGCGCATCCGACGGGAGGCGATCGTCGCACAGGAAGAAAGGAGGACAGAAAGAGGTTGGAAAGTGGGTTCGTGCGCGCAGCTGGAGGAAACGGTGAGATGGAAGGGGGAGAGAAAGAGTCGAGTGCGGACGGAAGAAGAGGATGTGATTGAGGAGCCGGTGAGCCTATTATCGAGGTTGAATGGCGGGTTGAGGAGAGTTGTTCGTGATGTGGATGTGGGTTGTGGATTGCGTCTTGGTTGGTCAGGTAGTCAGGCACCTATGCGATGCGATGGATGGGGATCCAGAGGGGCGATGGAGGACGGGGAGGAATGGCGGAGAAAGGCGACTGCGAGGGTGGTAGTGAGGCGGAGGAGTGGGTTGGGTGTTTTGTCGAGTCACCAGCCAAGGCTGCGAGGGATGGCTGAGAGAGGAGATTTGAGGCAGAGAAACTGACGAGGGCGAGAGGGAGGGAGGGCAGTCTGGATGATTCGCTGGCTTTCGTTGGAGGGTCGCAGGGGCGGGCGGGCTTTAGTGGGAGGGGCCCTTTGTGTGCTTGTGCGCTGTGTCGCGCAGACAGAAGAGGAAGAGAGAAAAAAAGGGCAGAAGCTGTTGTGCGAGTGTAACTGGCGTCGGCTAGAAGAGGGCTGATATGGGCGCGTGAGAGAGGACGAGGGTGGGTGTGTGTGTGTGTGTTTTGTTTGGGTGGCGGATGGGGAGATTGTAGGAGAGAAGAAGTGGATTGTGTGTGTGCGTGGTGTTTTTTTTGCTGCTGCGGCGGCCAGTGGTGGTGACGGTGGTGATGGGTTTTTTTTTTTTTGGGTTCCAGATTGATGACTGGATGGATGCTTTCTACCTCGTTTCTGGCTCTGACTTCCAGCATGGGACACACTCAAACACCTCCATCCTGGTGACGGGAAACCTTTTTCTCTCGGCAGCTCTGAGAAACCCATCTGGCTCCTGGTAGCACCCTGGGCACCTTGTGCACCCCTTCAAAAAAGTCATGCATCCAGCGGCCATCTCCACTGTGTTCCAGGCTCGGACGCCCCTTCAAGGCCACTGCTCAGAAACCACGGACCCCCGGAGGGAGGTGCCCTGACCGTTACCGGAGACTGATTCTCAGCCCTAGGCTTGCTGCAAGGGCTATGGGGAATACCTCGAGAGGTACGAACACGTCACTCTGGCCGAGGTACCCTTCTGGGAATCTGGATGTGCCATTCGTGCCATTTGCAAGTTAAAAAAAAAAAAGTGTCAGCTGGCCTCGCGTAAGGTAGAAATGCTCGCACCACCTTCAATCACTCGCCCGTTCTTGATACATGTCTACCATGTCTAATAATTCCCACATGTTTCCTTGTCCATCGAGCACAAGGAGTCTCCCTCTTGCCTCTCTCTGCCTTGTCCTTGTCTTGGCCCACAATCTGAGATCCACTGGAGCTCTTGTTCCCGTCCTTGCTCTCTTCTCTCCCTTTGGGCTGGCTCCACGTTTTTCCTCCGCCCGCAACCTAATGGATGCTGTCTGTAGGGAACTAACCCCCTCCTCCCACTGCTCCAGAGGGCGGAAGCTCCAGAATCGGACGAACAGCAATTCGCCGACAGACGATTGGTCCAAATTTTGTCGTGTACCCCATCAATCCCATTCTTTTCACTGACAAAGAAGAAGGGACAGATTTGGAAATAAGAAAATAAATAACCTTTTCTTACTCTAAGCCACCGAACCTCCATCACGGATTTCGAGCCGACGCTCGTCCGCTGAGGTGGATGATCATGTGCTGCTTCTTCAGCGCGTATATACATGTGAGTGATGTAGCCGCCCATGACTGCAGCTGCAGTTGCGTAATTGTTTCTATGCGTTATCTGCCAATCTGAGGCCGCCCAACAAGACCTGTCAACCATGGCGTATGGCCCCTCGCGACTTTTATGGTTTCACATAAATACCAACTTGCACCTCATGAACTTTGTTTCAATACTCTGTCATTTCATTTTAAAATCATGTATTAAAATCGTTTCTGGCCAATAGGCCCTAGGTCTGTTTCATTTTTCCACACTTATTGGTTTCTTTTTTTTCTTCTTTTCCTTCTGCCTTCATCTGCACCTATTTCTTCACAGCCGTCACCTCCTCATCCAGAGGCAAGACATGTGGCAAGGGTCCCACTGGAGTGATGCCAAAGGGGTTGATCTGCGTGTGGCTGCGGGTGTAGTGCCACTTGATGTGGTCAAACTGTGTCGTCTCCCCAAAGGCCGGCTCGTTCCAGTACAGGTTGCGCATCCAACGGTGCAGCGCCGGGTACCCCGAGCGGATATCACGAATGTTGCACTTGAAGTGCTGCACGTAGACGGGGTCAAATCGAATCAATGTCACGTACCTAGACGCACATGCAATGTTAGCCTTCATGCTGAATGAATGATCTGAAAAAAAAAAAGGAAAGGAAAAAAAAGGACTCACAAGCGAACATCAACCTCAGTGAGCTTGGTTCCGAAATAAAAGGGTCCCTCCTTTTGCTCCGCTAGATGCTTCTCGGCGCGGCCGAGAGCCTCAAACAGGGCCACCACGTTGCGCTCGTACGCATCGCTGGTGGTGGCGAAGCCAGACTTGTACACGCCGTTGTTGATCAAGTCATAGGTCCACTCGTGCGTCTCGTCAATCTTGGCGCGCAGCTCCTCCGGGTACAGCTGGACAGCCTTGTACTTTTCCTCAATGAGGTCGTCAAACTATTCATGTGTGAGCCGGTCTCAGGCGCAAGGGGGTGGCTGGCACCTCAAACGGAGCGCCAAAACTCACCTCGGTGCCAAACATGCGGAGGATCTCGCTGCTCTCGTTGCTGACGATGCGCTTGGTCTTCTTGTCGTACAGGACCGGCACTGTGTAGCGCCCGTCAAAGTCCTTCTCGGATTCAAAGTAAACATCGCTCAGCCTCTTGAAGGCCTCGTGACCCTCAATGGGGTCGGGGATGACGTTTTCGCCGGGTATCTCAGTGTCCTCGGTCGTGGCGAAGCGCCAGCCGCCCTGGCCAAGGTGCCAGTGGACTACGGAAAAGGAGATAAAATCATCCAGGCCCTTGAGCTTGCGCGCAATCAAGGTGCGGTGCGCCCAGGGGCAGGCGTAGCTGACGTAGAGGTGGTAGCGGCCCTTCTCAGGCGGGTACTTGGCGCCGGCCTCGCGCGAAATGCTGTCGCGGAACGAGCTGACCTGGCGCTTGAACTCACCCGACTTGTCGCCGGGCTTGACCCAGTCAGTGACTTTGGCGATGGTGCTAGCCTGGATGCGCTTGTGGTCAGCAGGGTTCTCACATCAGATGCAGGCACCACGAATAAACAAACGACTCACCATTCTGTCCTGAATTGAAAATGTAGCGTTGGTGGGGGTTGGTAACAATGTCCGAGATGACGTATGCGGAAATGCGAATGAGGACAATGATCGGGAGACCAGGTTCTGTTGCTGTGTGTTCCTGTTGCAAGCTGCTCTCAACGCTCGAGTGCTGAGTCTTTGCATCGACATTGAGGGAGAGGAAGAGGCAGAACCCCTCGACAGCAACTCTATATATACTTGCGCGGTGGAGATGGGATGCAATGAGAAGCAAAGCGGCTGCGGTTGCACACCCCCCCAGCTCTCTCACACATACGCAGAGCGGGTCATTGTCGCTCACTAAGACTTTCTCAGCAGAGGGTCCCTCTCATGACAAAACAAACACCATTTCGCAGCACCCACAGCTTCAGTGCGCACCCAAAACGTGTTAACTGGCCCTCATTAGGATCGCTTCGGGAACTCTAGAGCAACCCATAGCCTTCCATTCAAGCAAACCCCCTCGCCGAAAGCCCCGCAACTCCTCAAATAGTGGTCGTGCTGTATTTGATAATGGTGGAGTAATCCAACCAGAGTCCGCCACCCCGCTTTCGCTAGCGCCGGCGTCTGCATCAGTCATCATGCCAACCTTTCTTGATAACATGACGAACTGCTTTGTCACACCTAATTGCCTGCACGTCAATGTGCTCGCTTATCAATGTTTTCTGCCATCCTGCATACTAGCCTTGTTTCTCTTATAGGGTTTTGGTTGCCTGTTGAGCTAGAATTGCCATGATCCATCAACCATCAACTATGCTGCAGTTGCAAAAAGGTGTCGGCAGCAGTTAGTCCTAATAATGCCTCTGCATCAGCTTTGTTATAATGTAACCCAGAATCAATGTGACAACTACAGATTTTCATTGTCCTTGCATGAATCGTCACAATCTTGCACTGTTCTGGATCGGAACTTAATGAGGGCCAAATTGTAGTATTCATCTATCTTTATTGTATCATCCACTGCATCCAGCCAGTTATATATCTCGGCCGCAATGGTCACGTCATCTATGGCATTTCAAACCCTAATACACATCACGCCAGCCTGACCTTGATATATGGAACCTCAACATCTTCTTCGTCCATGTCTTCGGCAACGATCTCAAAAATGACCTCCTTCTGATGAGACGGGATGGGCTTCTTCGAAATTGTTTCGGCCAGTTTGCTGAGCTTGAGGCCATATCGGTCCTTAAGCTTGCTGGGTGGGAAGAAGGCAGCATACAGGAGACTGACTCCTGAGCTGAGCATGCTGATGGTCAATCCACGCTTCTTAAAGTCGTCTAGGAGCTCCTGGAGGGTCACATCCTCCAGTTCGAATCGATCCCAGATCTTGTCAAGCTTGACCTTGCCATTGGGTCCCTTGTACTCAACCTTAGGGCTGGCGATAGGCTCACTGAAGCCGAAGAAAGGAAGCGCTAGATTGATGAATCCGTTCTTGTACTGTTCGATGTCGTCCTTGCCATCGATGACCTTGTAAAGCTCAAGAACCACCAACCCGGTCACTAGTGCGGTAGTGGTGGCAATGGCGGGAATGATCTTGCCTGCAATAAACTTGGTCTTGTGTCGGTCAGCAGGCTCGATCTTGTAGTTCTCGGCCCTCAAGTTACTGCAGGCGGTGATGAAGTCAATGTGGTGATTGGAGTCATCGTCCTTCTCAAAGTCGACAGGTACCAGCTGGAAGCCAGATAGGGTCTTGGGAGAGGGCAAGCTCTCCATCAACTTCTCAAGCTCGTCACCGTCGTCATCATTCCCGGCGTTCGGGTCCTATAAATTATTAGTACAAGTTTCAAACCTAAAGTAAAACAATACCACTCACAGGTTCCTTGTCGTCAGCTTGGATTTTGACTTTGGAATCAGGAGAAAAGTCGGGCACGATGACATTCTCCAACTCCTTCAAGTAAATATCCTTGTCAAGGCCAGGAGACTTGATGTTGTAGTTGAACGCATGCAAGTTCGCTGCGGCCACGACAAATCCAAAATGGGTTGGGTTGTTAGGGTCGAACTTGAGCGCATCGGGAGCACGCTTAGGCCCAGACCAGAACGGTGTTCCGCTGGAGGTTTCGGAGTCTTTGGGGAAGTTGTAGAGCAGCTGCTGAATCTTGTTGGAAAACTCCGTCTCAAAGAGCATGCGAGCCCAGGCAATGCAGTCCTCGAAGGTTCGGGGTCGCTCAGTAGTCAGGTAGTTGCGGATGGTCTCCAGGGTGTCCTTTTGGTTACCGCCTTGCTTCAGGGTAGTCTCAAGGAAGTTGGGCTGAGTGAGATACAAGTTGACAGTCTGAGGAGCCTTGACGAAGCACCGCTCAAACATGTATTCCTTGGACCAGGCGATCGTGTGCTCAATGCGGTTGGGGAAACTTCGGATGGTACACATGGGGAACTCCTTCTCGGGGGGGTCTTGGGAAGAGGAGTATGACTCTGTGAGGTTGGGAAGCACAACTTGTGTGTTACCCTTGGTTCCAAGCGTACCACTCTCGAGGAGGGGCTTGTGGAAGAAAACGCATCGTCGATCGACGTAGGTTCGAGCCTCAACGTTGTCCAGGGCGTTGGTGACGCCATCAAGGTTCTGCCAAAACTCCTCATTGAAAACACTCTCAGTTTCAGGGCTAACACGCTCCTTCAGGGTCACGATGTGACCCTCCAACTCGGGGTTCATTCGCTGGACAGCCCTGGCAGCACAGTCACTCTTCATGCCACCGACATCGTTGGCGCGGAAAAGGAATTGTCTGTTCAGATTGCTTCGCTCGATGGAGTCCATATCTGTCACCCAAATCTTACCCTCGGGACCCGTGCCCAGACCAATCATGGCCCAGTTCTTGAGCATTTCACAACCGATAGCACCAGCACCGACGAGGAATTGCTTTAGGTTAGCAATCTTGTGCTGATACTCCGTACCGAAAACTGCAATTTGACCATCGTAACGGCTGCCAATAGGCTTGCAGAGCTCAACGGAACGCTTGGTGCTAGTAGGCAGAGACTCGAGTGAGTCAAAGTACATCCACTGGTTAATAGGCTGGAACTTTCCAGAGACAGCCTTGAGAATTTCTTGGGCCGTGATACCACCAAAGAAGGCGGCCATGGGGTTGAGGTCACCGGTCGCCTGGTAACTTAGTTCCTTGAGCAGCTTCTCGTCAAATTCAATCTCGAGCTTTTCTTCTTCGGCGAATTTCTTAGCTGCGCCGAGAACGATCGCCGCATCATCGTCGTCCATGGGGTTAGGGAGTCGCTTCTTGGAGAGCTGGAAAGCATGGAGCGACTGGAAGCCAAGGTGAAGTTGCTGGGGTCGGTCGAACTTGGCAAAGTCGGAGAACAAAAACTCGGGCTCCTTGAGTGCGGTAGTGAAAGTTTTGAAATTGATAATCTTGGGCATCTTGACTTGTTGGTACATGCCGCCTCGCTTGTACTGTCCAAGACCGCTGACGTCGCCAATCGAAAAAGTGTAGGGACCTTTGACAGTAATCTTGCGAGGCTCAGAGTTGTTCAAGGCCTCCATACCTTCAACTTCAGTGAAGGTGACGTAGTCGCCATCTTCCAGACCGTGTCGGGTCTCGTCCAGAGCAGAAACAAGGCCTTCCTCATCGATTCCAGCAACAATTCCACTCAGTGGGGTTTCGCCTGTCGGGTCCATTACGGTGAACTTTTCGCCGAAATCGCAAAAGATAGAGCCAAAAAGACCGAAAGTGTCGGCAATGACAACGTAGATGCCCTTTGTGTGGCAGTAGTCGGCAATGGCCTTCTGAGAGTCGATGGGAACATTTGTCAAGACCACAACTTGGTACTTATCGAACTGGGAAAGGTTTTCGGTGAGTCTACGAAGTGGTCAGCATGATGGCACTGGACGCGCCCAAGAAAGCGAGAGAAACTCACCCTTGAGACTGGTGAACCTTGACTGGAGTGTATGCGTTAAGCTCAGCCACGCGAGGAGCAGTAACTTCATCTCTTGGCTTGCCAACATCCTGAGGGGTAAGAAAGAACTGGGAGGACAGGTCTGCGAGCTGGGCGGGAGCGGGATCGTAGAGTGTAAGGCTCTTTACACCTGCCAAGGCAATGTTTTTGGCGATCTCGACACCGAGGCCCTTGAGACCGACGACGAGGATGTTGGAAGCGCCCATGCGCTTCATAGCCTCGTGTCCCAAGACATAAAGCTGTCGGCTATAGAGGGACTCATCGATCTCGGTGGTTCCTCCAGCGGACTCGTCGACCTGCATGCGGGTTGCGAGGTCGACCTCGGGAAGCTTTGATCCCTGCGATAGAATGCGCTGTCAGCATCAAGGAGAAGTTTATGGTGTGGTTTGGCACAAGGAGTTCTCGAGTTGGTGGGATGGCATGATGGCTCGACTGCGGGGTGGGAGACAGCGGAGGGAGGATGAGGGGCTAGCTACTCACAGCCATGGTACGCTTGTGGGATGTTGGTGACTCCCCCTTGGAGAGCTTTCGCTTCCCCAGCTTGGTTATGGCAGGCGGAGAGGAAATGTTGGAGGCGGTGCGCGAGGAAGTCGTCAAGGCGTCGTGTATTCGTGTCACTGGCAGAGCTCAACCCCGCCAAGCAGCTGTTTCAGGATCGGTGAGGGAGCGAGAGGGGGACTTGCGATGGGGAGTGTCGCAGGGCGGCGTCTTTTCTTGGCAGAAAAGTCGTGAGCGTTGTGGAAGGAAGAGAAGGGAAGGTTGATGAGAAATCTAAAAGATGGAGCAGGGTGGCCTCGGAGGCTGAGCGAAGGTGGCGGTCGTGCTGGGTGATGAGGTAATGAGTGGCAGTCAAGCTGCTGTTACCTGGCGGCGGGGCACATGAGCTGCTGGATGCTTCGGTCGGCGCTGTGTTTGTCTGAGCGGGCACACGGATGACAGAAAAGATTACACACCAAAATAAACACAAGTGCATAAGACTAAGAGAATAAATGCTAAAGAATAAGGAAATACAGACCTAAAAACAATATAAGTTTAAGCCATTAGGGTTTATTTATAAATGCTTCTTCGTCATTTCATCTGCTTCTGCACGGCGTCAGAGTATAGTAGACATTAGCCATGTGCCATTTATTCTGTCAGCCTCGTCGCGGGGCCTCGAATGACGATGAGGGGCCAGGAACCACAGCCAAGGTGAAGCGTGCACAGGCCACAGGGATAGGCTTGTACACTGACTGCATGGACGTTCGGGAATAGTGTGATTAAACTTATCCGGTGCATCCCTCGAAAGGTAGAATTTGTATAGGGCATAATAATACTTTGCATCACACCTAGATCATGAGATTACAGATCTCTACCTGAGGTTCACATTTTTAACCCCTGTGATCTGCCTCTCTTACCTCTAGCTGGCCATTAGTGGGGTGTTTGCCAGGCGGCTACAACCAACACCTGTTTGTTCCCCCGTCCAACCATATGTGAACAAAAGCGCCTTCAACGAGGGCGCAACCAACTATTAATACCCCGGTATTCGCCTGTACCAATTTTCTTGTTCCAAAGTTCTTCTCATTCCTCAAAATTTATTTCATCTATTCATCCCCATCTAAGAATCACATCCATCATGTCAGATTGGGAGCCCTTGCCAGACCCTCGCAAGCCCCCTTTCCCTTACGACAAGGGTCTCATCCTCACCATCAAACGCCATGTACCTCCTGAACCCTTCGGTCTTGGATACAAAAAAAATGGCCTTGAGCGTCAACGAGGCTCAAGGTCCGTCTTGGGGAAGCTTCCTCATACTGAGTGGTGTCTCCAATCACCGCCAGAGGACACACCACCCCATGCAGACTCGACACAACACCAACTTCGCGTGATGGACCAGATAGCCTGCGCCGACGGTCGAAAGGCGCAGCTATTGCGCTGTCATCTTGATCAAGATGATGGAAAGGTATATGGGGCCAAGATCTACGATCCCCTTTACTACGAGTGGGAGGGCTGGGGGACCAATCCGCCAGAAGATCCCACATTTTTTACAGAGAGTGACTACTCTAGAGAGGCGGCTGCATATGAGCAACTAGAGAAATCTGGGCTTAATGGCGAATTTACCCCCGCCTATTTCGGGTCCTGGAGCTTCGAAATGCCCCTTCTTGGTTCTCCAAAGATCACAAGACCTGTACGCATGATCTTGATCGAATGGGTCCCAGGCGTCAGCATGTGGACCTTATTCGAAAGTAAGGAAGTCGAGAGGATTCCTCCCAAACGACGGTTTGACATTTTGGCCAAAGCCTTAGAACACGATTCTAAACTTTCTTTTGCAGGCGTGGAACAGAAGGACCTTGCTCTCAGAAATGTTCTGCTTGTGGGATCAGATATTGAAACAAAAATGCCTAAGGTGTATCTGATCGACTTTGCCTGGAGTGTTATCACCAATAACCCCAATGCAAAAAACAGTCCGCCAAGATATAATTTACCTCTCAATCCCCGTTATCGCTTCTGGGACGGACGCGCGTATGATCTCATGCCCTGGCTTCCAATGCCTCACCGAGGAGACGAAGCTGCATTCAGGGGATGGCTAATGATCCAATGGGGGGATGACTCGGAAGGGTTCTCTAGTGTCCCAGAGGAATGGAGGGAGGATTTGGACCTCAATGGAGAGTTCGAAATTATCCCTATAGAGTAGTAGATGCTGAATTAGGTCTCAACAAGATCCAACACGACCCGCGGAAGCGAAAACCACAAGTAAATTGGCACTTCAAATCAGCTGTCAGTGCCTCATTTTGGATTAGTCAAGCGTAGTTTCGACAAAGTTTGGGCTGGAAATGCACAACAGCTTCTCGATTCCCCTCCGGTATTGCTCGGAACTCTACAATGCCGGCAATAAAGCCTTCCGTTTTCTTGGCATATGAGGCTGATAACAAACGACCAACATTATAAGATCTACACTAAGAAAAAATTATAAAAAATAAACCTAAGATATAGCTCTTAGATAAACCTAAGTATTTAGTATTGCTTTATTTATTTACTGTGACTGGAATGGACGAAAGCCGTGTCCTTTCTATGAGGGCTACATGCAACAAATGTCAAACTAACAAGCATCCAAGGGTTACATTGTCATTAATAAATTACCTTTCCTTTCTCTTGGCAGCGGGAGTGGCTGCGGTTGGGGATACGACTGTGTCAGCTGGCAAACGTGGCATTCAGCCACAAGCGCCATGCCATGGGTGTGTTCAAGGGGGAAAATGTTGCTTACAAAGAAGGATCTTTGGCCATAAGACATTCTTTTATACTTGGCCAATCACTTCTAGTGCACACATCGCACCATCCCCCCAGCTTAGCTCCAATCAAGGGCCGCTGGAGTAAGGTGGCGTCACAAGAAAACATTCGACGTCCGTGCCGATCAAATGAGCACCCTTTTATATGCTTGCGGGAAAGTATGGGGAATTTTTGCTTCTTACTGAAGTGATAAACTTTAGGGAAGGAAGATGCATATCCAGGTTGAAGCGAATCAAGCACAACAGATGACCTCTCGCCTGAAATCTTGCTCCACTCGCTCTTTTCTGGACAGCCTCAGCCCATGCGTACAAAGCATCCCTTCAATTATTAAGGATATGCTGTTAGGCAGAAGTCTCAATAATTAGTCGTTGAAAAAGTCAGCTTCAAGCTCACGCGCGTGCTCCATGCTTGACCACACGCCATATCTAGCAACCACCAGCAAAGCATTCTTCCTCTTATTTATTCGCACTTGATGAGAAGAAAAGTCTCCGTGGCTAAGCTATCGATAGTGCCTTCGGTCCGCCTTCCCATGGTTCTGATCTCCATTGTGGTTGCACCGAGGAAACGTTGCGGCTTATTTCAACACCACAACCGGGACCACGGGTCGCAGAACACAAGCTTATTCGCAACTAGGCCTGCCCGTCGGCAAAATAGGAAATCCGTTTCACCGCCCCGTACTTCAGTGTGTTTATAGTCGGCCATTAACGAAACAGGCTCTCTGTCGTGTCGGGATGGCAGTCACCCCGACACCTCCGCCCATGTATCAAATTGCAAGACGCCAACCCGATGCTTGGGCCCAACCGTTCACACCTACTCGGAAGCTTATACGGCGATCCAGGTAACACAGAGATGTGTGCCCGTGGACATGATAGGTGAGAATTTCATCCGAACCTGGTCGTGATGCTACACGTAAGCTGATATGAGCTGACCAAGGTTCTTTGCGAGCTGACTATTAGCCGGTTATCGCGGGACACCGGCTTTGGATGCCATGTTTCCCAAACAGGTAACTCATAATCAGAGCTTTTTGTATCAAGGCTTGCAGTTATCTATGATATTGACTGGCCGAGTTAACAGGCAGAATCCTTCGAGCCCTTGAAATTTTGTCAACTCTGTCGAATCTGAGAGGGGAAAAAAAAAGAAGAAGAAACGAAAAAGGTGACACGAAAAATGACAGACCATAAGGATACTGAAACTCCAACTACAAGGCTCTCATTCTCTGAAAAGGAGGGAGAGCAACGAAAGATTAACGAAAAAGAAGATGAAGCTGTTCTTCCTCCGTCGGTTTCTCCTCCATCTTCGCCAGAGCCATTGGAACCTCCAGAGCCTTCAGAACCCCCCGCCGCTCCTCATCCACGAGCCCATTTTCCCGCTTGGAAATGGAAGGGAACGATGATTCTTGTTTATTTATGTTGTGTTCTCATTGGTATGTGAACTTTTTTTCTTTTTAATTTATTTCCATGATTCATCGTCCTCTTTTGTTGACAATCACACCTCGCAGGTTATGACATTAGCAATGTTGCCAACATCCAACCCCGTCTCTACGAGGCCTTTGGCCACATTGAACTTTTCCCTTGGATCGGTTTGTCATATTCTCTCGCAAACTTCTCCGTTGTTACGCTGGCTCGCAAGCTGAGCATTGCATTCAACATGCGCTGGATATTTCTCGCAAACCAGGTCATCTTCATTGCAGGCTCTGCCATTGCCGGCTCTGCCCAGTCCATGCACGCCGTCATTGTAGGACGGATCATCATGGGCATCGGCGGGTCCATTGTTCAGCAAGGGTGAGTGAGCAAGCCCAGAGCTTGTGGGCTCTCCCCCGGAGTTTGTAATTCGATGGCTAACTAACCGCCGGTTGCAGATGCTACTCGTACTTTGCCGTCCTGGCAACGCCGGCCGAAATGACTGCTCTCTACGGCATGGTTGGAGGTGTATGGGCGCTTGGCTTGGTTACCGGAGGGCCTATTGGAAGCGGGTTCGCCGACAACGAAACCACGACGTGGAGGTGGGCCTTTTACATCAACCTCCCGTTCATCGGCTTGGCCTTTGCCCTGGCCATCATCTGCCTCCCGGATCACAAACTCCAGGTCGGAGGCACGGTTCTGGAGCGCATCCGCAAGTTCGACCCTATTGGCATCTTCCTTCACATGGCGACCGGGACTCTCTTTTCCATTGCCCTCACCTTCTCCGGCTCCATCTGGGACTGGGGTTCCGGTCCTGATATTGCCATATGGGTCGTCTTTGGCGTCAGTTTCGTCTCCTGGATCCTTCAGCAGTACTTTTGCATCCTAACGACCAAGGAGGACCGCTCTTTTCCCGTGCACATGCTCAGCCGGTTTGACCTGATGCCTCTGTGGATAGCCTCCGCTTGCGCCGCGGCTTCGTACGGCATCACCCTGTATTACACGCCCCTATTCTTCGCATTTGCCCGTGGCTACGACGCCATGGAGCAGACGGTCCGCATGCTGCCTTTTATCCTGCTCTTCATCGTCTTCATCTCTCTCACGGGCCGCGTGCTGCCAAAGATTGGTCGGTACTTTACAATCTACATTGTGGGAGGGTCGTTGATTCTCGCCGCGAGCGCCGCCATGGCCAACATTCTCGACCCGGAGGTGTCTCAGTCCAAGATCCTGGGTCTTCTAGCCCTCCTCGGCATAGGAGCCGGCATGACGTTCCAGCACGGAATCGCCATCTCCAACGTCATCAACAAAGACCACCGCGACCGGGTCGACAGCTTGACGATTTGCAACATGGCCCAGATGGCCGGCGTCTCTCTCATCCTGGCCACCGGCGGGTCCATCTTCCAGAACGTCGGCCACACGCTGCTGATCAAGGCGCTCGGCGACGACGCGAGCAAGTACTCCGACCACGACATCCGGGAGGCGCTAGCGGGTGTCTCGTCCATCGTTTGGGAGTCGGAGAACCCGTCGGTGCTTCGCAGCGGCATCGACGCCGTCGCCAAGACGATTGCCCGCGAGTTTTACATTGTGGCCGCGTTCGGCTCGCTGTGTATCATCTGCGGATTCTGCATGAAGTGGGAAAAGCTCGATTTTGGAAATACCCAAAAGAAGGAGGAAACTGCGGTATAACAAGGCGTCCGCGTGTCAGCAGTAGCGGAACGTACATTTTTTTGTCCTTGTTGCTCAACAGGTGAGACAACTGCTTGGTAATTAATATCTATCTTCTAATGAAGCCATCAAAAATTCATTGCAATACAAATACCGATGGCCCTTTCGTCTAATGAATACCTTGTCTTGTGATCTTTTTTTCTTTTTGCACGCTTCTTCCACTTCATCTTCTTGTACTATCCGATCCCATTACTCCTGACTCAAGAACGACCATCCACACTTCCGGTCCAGGTGGAAGGGGACTGCTTTGCCTCCTCCAGGTATCCGATGATCCTATCCACCGCCGGAGCGGCCTCCGGAATCGGGAGCAGAGGCCAGACATGCATCATGCCCTTGCCCACAACAAGATCAACCTCGGTGCCAGCCTTCTCGGCCTTCTCGGCCAGCTTGATGCCATCGGGGGACAGTAGGTCCTTGGTTCCGCAGAAGATGAGCATGGGCGGGAGGGCTAGGTCGCCATAGATGGGGCTAATACGAGGGTCCTTAGTGTCCTCGCCTGGGCAGCACAGGACAGTGATGTGCTTGAGGCCCGGGACATCGAACCAAGGGTCCTTGGGCCCCATCTTGATGACGTCGGGGTTGGTGAAGCTATTGTCGCAGCTCGGCGAGATAGGGACGAGGCGGGACGCGGTGGGGAGGCCAGCATCCCTCGCCTGTTGCGTCATGACGAGAGCCATGGTGCCGCCGGCTGAGTCGCCCATAACCCAAAAGGGCGTTGGATCAGTGTCGGCCGCGAGCTCATTGTACAATGGTTGGACGGCATCGTACATTTTGAACATGTGCGTCTCGGGCCCCAGCGGGTAGATAGGCACGGTGACGACGGCCTGGAGGCGCTCAGCCAGGCAGGCAATGAGGTTCCAATGCTGGATCACAATCTCGAGAATGAAGCCACCGCCGTGGCAGTATAGGATACGGCCCTGGTGCGGCTTATCCGACTTAGGGGACACGGTGTAGACGACATAGCCCTCAGGATGCTTCTCGGCCTTGATGTTGAACTTCTTGTACATGTGCTTGGGCGGCTCCGAGCTGGCCTTCTTGCGGTCCGTGGCGATGCGCTTATTGACGCCATCGGGCGTGGACCAGTAGTCCCTGATGAAGAACCACGCCAGCCACTCGGCGACCCAACACTTGAAGCTCGGCATTGTATAAAAGAGGTGAAAAAGTTGGCCAATCGACTTGAGCATGATGACGTGTGCATGTGCAGAGCCCCAGGGTAGTTATAGAACACACAAACACACACAAACACACACATACACAGACAACTAGAATCACCTTCACGTGTGTATACAATGTGATGTGACAATTTTTTTTTTTTTGGGTGTATTTGTTGATGTGTTCAGCCCCAACGAATGCTTTGAAACTGGTGGCTTGCCAAGATGTCACCGGTGGCACATCGGTGGACACGGCAGCGGTGACAAGGAGCATGTATTGAGTTCATTGGGGGATGACGAAGGCGCTGCATGAATTCCACCGTAAGATTGGGCTTTGGTAAGAGTAATATGCGTGCAGTTATTTCTTCTACAGTTAGCCTGCAATTGTTTCAGACCCCTTTACCACCTGGGGCGTAGTCAAAATTGCATTCTTGGGTGCTAGGCAGCTTTGTGTGTTCAGGGTAGCTCACTTCCTAGTTGGGCCAGGAACGCGGTTGACCGAAGCTGCTTGTCTGTGATAGGATGCTGGCCTCAAGGAACGCCCACTTTGCTCAGGCAACGGGTAGGTCGGATTCATGCTTTCAAGTCAATGGGATGCGTGGCCTGTGCATCGTGTCTCAGGAAACCCCGATCGATTGGCGATGCGGCAGGCAGCATTGGGGGAGCGGGACCACGTCGGGAGCCGCTCCGGGTGTCGTCTGAAAAGTCACCGCTGCAAAGGTCAAGAGAGTTGCGGATCGGCGCTTCAGCTTCCAGAACCCCCCAATGGATGCGGCTGCACGAGACGCCCGCAAGCAATCACTTATCAGATCATTCCACGATGCTTTTATGCTGGGCACGTCTCCACGCGTCACAAGACAAACTGATCTGATGCAAGAGCCCCCCCTCCCATCATGTCCATGCCTGATGTCTCCCCGCAATCCTTGGCCCTTGGCCCTGGCCGTTTGACCAACCGTCGCTCACTTCATGTGCCAGCCGTGGCTATCCACGGCGGGCTCGGCGGGGGCAGGCGAGGGGCCGCCGCTTTTGGCTCCTGGGGGGGAGGGAGGGGACCGGGAACAGGCCGGTGGTAATGGGGTAGCCGCCCCAGGTCGAGCAGCAGTCAGAGACGAATGTTGTGTGATTTTTGCATCACCACATCCGGGTGCCTTGGAAACGCGCCGCCCGGGAGCAGACGGGCAGCTCGGGAGACGGATGAGACATATAAAGAATTCAGGAACCGGAGAGGTTGCCCACGGGACACGTTCGGCATGCCGTGAGTGGCCAAGCGAGGCTTATCTGCAGGGCGGCTTTTACCCCAATCCTGCTGGGAAACCCTCCCCTCACCGGCGGGACATGGTATGGGGGGGAGGGGGGGAACTCGATAATAGGCCTAGAGTTTCATGGTCCTGCAGCGCATGCATGCGGCGTCATGACACCTCGATTTTCAACAGATACACGGTAACCTTTCTTTTTGCTACCTTCATCGCCCAGCGGGCCGGATGGCGAATAAGATGGGCTGTAGCGTGATATGGGTGTGCTGGAACGGATAGAAGGATGTGCGCTTCCTGGGCTGCTGGCCTATCACAAGCATTTTGATAGCTCGCACGCATACCTCGATCCTCGGGGTTCGGGATAGGTAGAGAGAGAAACCCCTCCAAGGAGCTGAATTGACGGGTGCACACCGTACGTGCAAGCCAAGGCGCCAGGAATACTCATACCAGGCCAGGCTTCGCTTGTGCCGGTCCCGTTTGTCCGTTTGCCTGTGCCACTCGCTTACCTCGCTGACGGGTTCTCGTGGCCAGACGGCATTTTCGTCTCGTCGCCCATCTGAAGCCGAGAAAGGAAGAATGGGGCCATGTCGAGGGACCAAGGCCCAGCCGAGGGACCCAATCACGGCAACCTGGCGGGCTTTGGGCGAATTGGCGGCACGCGGCGGGGGAACATAGACCTTGGGGGAGCCAAAGCGTTAAAGCAGCGTCCCTCACCGCCCACACAGACCTATAGCGACCCCGCCATTACCATTACGCCGCCTTTGGCCTCTGTTGCCCGCCCTTTGCCCCCAGCGACCACCCCGGACTCCGGGTTTTACCGACCACGGGTTGGTCCAAAAACGCTCGACGTCAGTGACCGTCCTGGTTCTTGATCAAGAAAGAAGAGCCCCCCTCCTCCCTCAGATCAAACGTCTTGAGTCAACGAACTCCACCATCCATCGCAGAGCCCGACGCTACGCCAGCGCCAAACCAACTCTGTTCCCTCCTCATTATTCATTACGCGACCCCGCTCAAATCGACGACGAGGACGAAGACAACGACGACGGCGACGCACGACGGTCTTTCTTTTTTAATATCATCCACCGTAAAAAAAAACACAGGGCTGGATCCCTTTGCCGTGGCTCCGACGCCGCTGCCCGACGATTGCCCCTCTGCACGCACCACGAACTAGCGTCGACACCGCAACCTGCATCCTGCGTCTGTGCCTGTGACTGCATCTGCACCGCGGCTGCAAAAAAGCTCGCCCTCGGCCGCGTTGGCATTTCTACATCCTCCCTCTACGCACCCAAAAAAAAAAAAAAAAAAAAA
>KV875234.1:173819-257355 GCA_001879505.1 Calonectria pseudoreteaudii
TCCTCCTTCCTTGCCGCCTTTCGTCCCCAAGGCCCCTCTATGCCAACCACGTCTACCCAGCATCAGTCAAATAAACACACCAGAGACGCAGCAGCGGCTGTGGCAGCGTCCTCGGCATCCGCAGCCGCCGCCGCCTCTTCGGCAACCCACCAGCAAACCACCTCGAGCGTCTCCATCCGCCCACCGCGGGGCACCGCGAACGCTGCGTCGGCGTCGTCAACGAGCCCCGGCACAGCCATTCCCATCCCCGGCTCGGCCTCCCGCCGCCGGGACAGCAATTCCAGCAGTGAAGGGTTCCGGGACGCTATTGGCGCCGACAAGTGGTACATCGGCGGCCGGACGCCCGGCGGCGAAGAAAAGTTCTTCAAGCTCGGCGTCATCCGCCGAGTGCGCAGTAACGATGGTCTGAGCCTGGATCGCTTGAGTTTATAGTCCTCAAGAGATGCCGGCTTTTTCCCTCTTTTTCCTATTTTGTTTTGATTGATTGCGAAACGATGACGCAGCGTGGTTAACTCATATTGAACGGACGGGAACACGAAATGAAATATTTTTATCTTGTTTTTTTTATTCTTCAAACGGCCCGTGGGCTGGGTTTGCCCTCGGAGTAAAAACCCACAAAGGCCGTATATAAAGAGCATATATCGGGCCACTCGAAAGAAACAGTTCCTAGTCACCTATGGGTTATGAAAGAGCAACATTGGGATGGGGAACACTTGGCACTCATGGGATCTGATCATTGGGCACGGCGTTATCATTTGGTTGTCCTCTTTTATTTTATCTTTTCGGGGGAATGGGGGCAAGGCATGCACTGTTTACTACAGTAAAGAGAAACGGTTGGGTAAGAATCCAGACACGAGAATACAATCACAAAAAAAGAGAGCATGTCATTACTTGCAAACCTAGACTACACGTCTCATCTCTCTGCCCCAGTTCCCTTCTCAAATATTACTTGTGCGTCCTCACAATTACCACATGAAGCGTTGCAGCCGGCCCTCGTCGAGCAGGGTACCATCCTCCGCTCTCCACAGGTATGGCTTGCACAGGAAGATGTAACCTGTGACGACGTTGATGGCGATTAACCACCCCGTCTCAATGATGAGACGCACGTCGTAGCGCTCGAAAACCTTGATGACCTGGGCCCAGGGCCCTGAGGCTCGCGTCACCACGTTGCTCGGGGTTTCGTGGTCGTGAAGGCGCCACGCAGGCACCAACAGCCTCCACATGACCCAGGGGATGATAAAGTACCGTGGCTCCACCAGGGGAGCCGTCATGAGCGAGAGAGTCGTGGCGAGCAGAAAAATGAGGCCCGTCGACGCGGACGCTGGTTCGACCGAGGCCAGTAGTGGATCGCTCTCGAGGCCCTTGGCCAATTCCTGCCGTTGCGTGGCTTCAGCCTCTGGCGAGACGGGGGCGGCCACCTCGACGGGGAACTCGGCGTCGGTCTGCCGTGCGGGTGCGCTGCCCCCATGCCTGATCCAGAAGGGGTGGCTCTGGAATGGAGCCTTCCGAGGGGACATGTAGTGCGCCGAGCACTCGCTCCTGTGGATCATGAAGAACCACTGGGAGCAGCCCGCCAAGGTGCCCCATGCCATCCAGCGGCTCAGCGTGTACGGCAGGATGAGGAGGTACCGGACCAAAAGCGAGCGACGGATGGTGTACCTGAAGATGTAGAACATGTAGTGGCGGTTGTCTGCCAGCGTGAAGGGGTGAATAATTGTGTTGAACCTGATAATGAGAGCCGACAGCACAATGGTGGCAATGAGGTAGAATGGCCACACAATCTTTACATCAAAGATGCTTGCCAAAAATGTCAGTGGCAAGGATCGAACCTTGGGGGGAGCAGTATCCGTCGTAGCCGCTGTTGGCACTGTGCTTCCCGCGGGCTGTTTTGTCTCGCCTTTTTGGGATTTGATCTCTGTATCACTGGAGTTCTTGATGGGCTCTGGACCATGTGGCTTTTGAAACGTAAGCATGCGGTAAACGCGGATGAAGAAGTTGACGACCGGCAGAGCGTAGGGAACCAAAAGAGGCACGGAGAAGAACCCGAAGAAGGGCCAGATGTAGAGCATCTGCGGCAGGTGGATCGTGGCAACGTGGTTGGACTTGTCTCCTGTCTTTGGGTCAGCAATTACTCTTTATACGTAGTTTTCCAGCGTGAACTTACCAAGAACGACGCCGCCGTTCCATAGCACGAAGCCGCCGAAAGAACCTAGCACCGCGACATATGGCCAAATTTGGCGAACGACTTGAATTGGATGGCAAATGGCTGCAATGCCAAGACTTAGGACGCAGAACACCATGTCTGAAGTCTGTTAGTAATTGACCTTTGATGAATAAGTAAATACCAGGAAACTTACCTTCTGGCCACAAGTTGTGCAAAGGTGGGTCATGGATTTCTCCCACCGAGTATCTCCAAAGATAGTACTTGAGTTGCTCAGCGAGCGTGTACATTTTGGGCTGGTCTACTCGCTCCGGCCGGATGGTCTTGATGGCGTGGACGGCTTCGACGCCGCCCATGTAGATGACAACCCAAAAGACATTTGTCTGACGGAAGAAGAGAGTTAGGATTCCTAGAAAGATGGTCAAGAGGTCGGAGACAAAGGAGCTTTGGTCTCGGGCTAACCGCCGGAGGTGATGCCAGTACACAGCAAGCACCATGGCAGTTGAGGCGACATCCGTGTAATAGAGGCCAGAGAAGAAGAACAGAAGAGGAAATAGGGCGATATTGAATGCCGTGTGAAGAGAGTACTGCGAGAAAAGGTACAGCTTCTTCTGCGAGTGCGCCTCATACAGACGTGCTTCGATTTCATGGCGGCATTGCAGGGCCAGGTAAGCCAGAAATATCAAGGTAACGGCATTGGCTGCTCGCAGGCTTTGTGCATCACAAAGATATGTAGCAGGAGAGTTTCCTGGCTTGACAACTCCGGGCACCAGGAGAGAGAGGAGATACCTGCACCTCGTTAGTCGTTGATCTCAGTAACTGGCGTCTCATACAGCAGCATACAGTCCAGGGGGTGTGGTGATCTTGTCATCCCATTCTAAGAACTTGCCCTCGCAGTATTTCTGGGCCTGGGGGATATGGAAAATTTCATCCTGACTCCGAGTTAGTGCTGGGCTTATGAGTGTGCATGCAACGCAGGCAGCCCTACCAAGTATGGTTCTGGGACCACGGCTGAAACGATGTATAACCAGCAGAAGCTCGTTGCTGCCAGGGTTACAGGGAGCAAACCAGCCCAGCGAGGAAAGGACCCCGCAGACTTCTTGGTGAGCCAAAAGAGCGCAGGCAGCACTAGGAGCCCTGATGAAGCGAGCCAGAAGGATTTCGAGGCCCCAGGACCCTGAGCAAGGCCGTCGCCAAGGACAGTCGAGCTGCTCATGTTGACAAGTGGCCCGTACAACAGCGGCGCGTCGTGCTCGATCAATAATGATATGCCTCTGTGAATTCGAGGCGTTTCATGTGGTTTGAAAACCCACGATGAATTTTTTTTTGACCACAAACCAAGCGGTGATGCCCGGATGCGACGCGCGGCGAAGGGTTGTCGTGAATTTGAGATTACTTGTTAACAACTGGAACTGGTTGCACAGTGCTGAGATGCACCCGCAGCGTACTGTGATGGAGACACCCCTGCGCCAGTGCTCATTTTACCAATTGAGTTCCGCAGTCGGCCCAATGTTCTCTAATTGCCATTCGAATTTATTTCATTGTCTGTAGTTATGATCCAAGGTTGATTCAATGGCACAAGCATAGTTTAGTGGTATCTATATCTTCGGCTACTCAGTCACACGCTAGGCCTTGGGTTGAGAGACATCATGCGGGTAAAAAATCGACCAATCACAGAGCGAGGATTTCACAGCACACCACCAAATCTTAGGTTCAGAACAAGTCTATTTGGGAAATCTTATACAAGGAGCGCCGCCCAAGTCCAGAAGACAGGCATTGATACAAGTCTACCATCCGTGGTCCGCCAGATAATTTAGAAGGGCTACATAGTGTATTAGCATCAACGAGCAGGAAGCCAAAGAGTCCGGGGAACCTTACGTTGTCGGCGGGGTGGATCTCCTTTCGGAAGAAGCCCTCAACGTAGGGAATCTTCTGTGGTGGGGTCAGAAAAGCTATTGCAAAGTTCAATAATAAGAAGTCCATACCTGGAGGATGTCACGCTGGACACGAGGGATGCCAGAGGCGAAGAGGAGGACACCGATGGCGGCGGGGGCACCGTAGAAGGCAAGACGAGAGCCACTGTAACAATGCATTAGCATCGAGTCGGAGAGGCAAGGCCCGGCGTTCCAAAGCAAGATTTGAGTTCCAAATCACTCATAACGTTCCATCTTCCCTTAGAGCAAACTCGAGACCTTCGTGTCGTGTCGATTGAATGAAGCTGCTGAGTTTCGGTGGAACGGATGTGACTTCGGGAACTCGGCAGCTTGCGGTTGCAGACGCCGGACCAGCAGCATATTCATTTTCCCAATTACTCACATTCGGACGGCGCTCTGGCTGGTGAAGCCCAGGAAGTGAGGCTGAGCCTGGTACCTAAAGTAATGTCGTTAGTCAAGGTGCTGGGTTTCGTTGACACTCGCGCGTTCGGGGCCAGTCGTTTGTTCTCGCAAATCGTCGCAATTGGCTCGAATTCGACACATCGGTGCTCGGATAGAGGGATAGAAGTCACACATACTTGGGGCCGAAAGCGCTCTTGAACTGAGCAGCGCGGAAGGGAGTCTGCATGAGAAATCAGGTCAGCGGTCCGGCAGCGTCAATAAGAGCACACCAATTGGCCGAGGAGAGAGCCCAATAATGCAGCATATAGAGATAGAAGTGAACATACAGCGGAGACCATCTTGACTGTTAGGGCGGTAGAAGCCTTGTTCGTCGATCAATTGCTTGTCGATTTCGTCGTCGAAAATGAATGACCTTGGTTGCGCGAGTTTGCCGGACGGGAAAGACCGGGTTTGGCCTCAGGCGTAAAAAACAGAGCTCATCGAACGGACCAATAAAACGCCCGCAAAGCGCCCCACCTTCAAACAACAGCTCCCTGGTGCAGTAGCCTCGTCTCGTCTGTGCCTTGATCGAACAAAGTCGCCAATCTCACAGAGGCCATTATTCACTTCAAAAATTATCAACAGCTTAAAAAAAATGGACACGTATATTGACGGTCGCTTTGAGCGGCTGGAGAAGGCTCTCGCTGGTTTGATCGACTCGGTTACTAAATACCACCCCTCGACTACGCTTGGGGCAGAACTCGAAATCGCCGACAACGAACTGAGCAAAGGTCTTGAAGAAGGTAATCAATATCGCCTTGATTTCTCGCCATGACGCTAATATCACGTCAAGTTCAAACGCATCAGAACAACTACCTCCGTATCCAACACTTGCGCGAGTCCTCGGCTGCTCTCGATGCCCAGATCCGTGAGACTTTGTCCAGCCTCGCGACCACACGCAAAGACATTGTTACCACGCAGACAACCAACTTCCCCGAAGGCCCCAACTACCCCATTGCCTACGAAGGGCTTCTAAACTATGCTCGCCGCATCAGCAAGACCACCATGCCTCCAGCCGGCACCATCAACGCCATGCCTGCGTCACCTGACATCCAGACACCGATGCCAGAGTCCCAGACCCCTGGCGCCATGACGCCCTCCGCGCCTCCGTCATCGCAGGTCCAGAGCCCTGCTGTCATGAACGGCACGCCTCAGATGTCCACTGAGCCGGCAACACAGCAGACTACAACCTCTGCCAACACTGCCCTTCCTGAAGTCATGAACCAGTATCTCAACCCGCTCTCCGGTCAGCTTTTCTTCCCATGGCCTCTCGAAGACAAGATTCGAGCCGGCTCGCTCGCATCGAACCAGGTGTTGGCTGAACAGGGCATTGACCCTAAGGGCTACGACCCTGTCGAGGAAGAGCAGCGCAAGCTCAGAGAGGAGGAGGAACGCAAGGAGAGGGAGGAGAAGGAGCGTATCGAGCAAGAAGAGCGCCAGAGGAAGATGCGCGAGGAAGCAGAGCGCATTCGTCTGGAGCGGGAGCGGCAGCGAGAGAAGGACCAGGAGGCATGGAGACGTGGCAGCCTCAACCCTGGACAGGGTGGTGGCGCGCCCAAGCCAGCAGCTGCCAATGCTGCCAAGCAGTTCCAGTTTACTAACTTGGATGACCTGGATGATGATGACGATGAGGAATAAGCGTCACTAACCCAGGGGGTTGAGATGTAGTGTTCAGATACCCATACTCATCAATAATATAAAAAAAAATCTATCTCCGGGGTGTTACAAAATTTTCTTGGTAAAGTTGCCTCTAAACGACGAAAGTCTACAGTCGACCAAAAGCCAAATATTGCCGCATATGCCTCGACGCCGCCCGTTACCCTTCTCCAGCGAGCCCAGGTGGGAGGAGAGAATCCATGACTTAAACTGCAAGCCGCAGACGCTGGTCGTATATGTATTCTTACAGAACCCCCTAGGTATCAGACATCATAATTTTCCCCATCGTGACAAGCCCTTCTTCAGACCTCTCAGCGCCAAGACCTTAGTCGATCTTGATGGAGGCATAGATTTTCCTGACGAACCACCAACTTGCGAAGTAGCCAATTGTTCCTAAGAAACGTTAACAAATGTCGCCGTATGCAAGCAAGACATACCGGGGGGGCACTTACCAGCAAGGATAAAGAAGAGGAAGGAAATGAGAGCACTGTAACCAATGTAGAGAACAGCGCCGGCCAAGCCACCAAGCTTAACCTTGGTAACAAGGTAAAGAAGGCAGTTGAGGAAGACGTAGCCGCCGCTCATGCCGGCAGCAAGGAACGATCTCCACTGCCAGTTGTACTCCTCGGAGCAGAGTAAGAAGTAGACCATGAGGATTGTAACAGCAGCGCAAACGACGATCATGAGACCATAGCAAAGGAAGAGGAAGCCAAACATGTAGTAGATTCGGCTGAACCAGATAGAGCTCATGATGAAGTACAGCTCCACAAAGATGGCGCCGAAAGGCAGCAGACCAACAATCAACATGCTGGGGATGGGCTTCAGGTAGGTGGTGACGGGAGGAATCTGGCGAGGGATCTGGTTGGTGCGGACCGGAGGCTCAAACTGAGGAGCACGGAAACCGAGCCAAGAACCAGCAAAGGACAGAGGAATGGAGATGATGAACCAGATACCGACAATAACGAGCATGGTAGTAAAAGGGACGGCGCCGGAAGACTGCTTGGCCCAGAGGAACAGATCCAGGAGGAAGAAAGCGCTGAACACAAGACCAGGAACCAGGATGGGGGTCAGGACAATGTTGAGCTTCCACTGCTCGCCCTGCCAAGCCTTGTAAGTTCGGGCGGAGACGTAACCACCGACGAAGCCAAGGACAGTATACAGCAAGATCATAATAGTACCCAGGGAACCACGGTTGGATGGGGAGAGGAAACCGAGGAGAGCGAAGATGATGGTGCAGCCAGTCATGACGAAAAGTTGAGCACCATTGCCCACAAATACGGAGAGAAGCAGGGGACGCGACGGGCTGCGGAAGACATCACCATGCACAAGCTTCCAGCCAGAATCTTCCTGAACACCATCCTCCATCGCACCATTGCCACCAAAGTCGTCGAGGTCGATCTGGTCGAGGCGGTTGTAGCGGGCGATGTCCTTCTTGAGAGCTCGGACGAGGATCGACATGACGGTCAGAACAAGGATGACAACAATGATGGCAGTATCAATGAGCCAGAACCAGTGGATCTTGGGGTCGAAGACGTGCAGGTACTTGTCCCATCGAGTGGCCCAGGCGGTTTCCGACTTGCGCCAGTAGACACCGTAACTGAATTGAATATCCTGCGACTTGCCTTCCTCGCTGCCGAAAACAACAGGGCCGTGGGCGGTAGCATCGCAGTCTACCTTGCCATCGTAGTTGATTGAGGTGGGCTGGACAACAACGCCAACAACACGGAGCTGGTTGGGGTCGTTGTTGACTTCATGGTACTCGACAATGATGTCGTAGTGGTTGTTGAAGACAATGTTGTTGTTGTTGTCGTCCTCGCCGAGAAGGAAGCCGGAGCTGTAGAAGATGGTACCAGTGAGCTGATCTTGAATCTGTTGCCCAGCAGGCAGACCATCCACAAGCCAGTTCAAGCTGTATCCTTGCTCAATGCGGTTCTTGACAAATGCGACAGAATCGGCGGGGTAGGAGCTCTTGCAGAGGGCCTTGCAGGTCTCGTTGGTGCCCATGTTCAGCTCGAAGGGAGACGTCATGATTCGGTCTCCAAAGAGAATGCTGCCAAGACTCTCGGAGACATACTTGGGACCGCCTGAAGGTTCGCAAAAGTGGAATTCGGGGTGGTAGTAATCGTAGGAGACGACCGAGTGCAGTCGCGAGTCCTGGGGCGCGGCGACGGGCTTGATGCTGTTGACGTATAGGGGTACGTTATCGCCTGGCTTGTACGAGGTTGGCGCGACACCAGGGAGGTAGAAAGCTGAGGCGAGCTGAGGAGCTGCGAGCAGCGTCGCCAGGAGCGCCGAGGGCGCGAGTTCGCGGAAATGCATCCTGGGAAAGATCGTAGGGCTAGTTCATTCGAAGATCGTTGATGAAGGAAAAAAGAATGTCGAGAAGCAAAGGTGTCAGCTTTGATAGCTGGCAGCCTGCAAGGGTTGTTTCGAATACGCAAGTGTGGCGCAGTCACAACGGGGAGCTTCCTAGGCACTGAGCGCGGAAGCCAGCCCTTCGTCTGGGATAGGGACCAACAGATGGATGGGGCAGAATTGAAAAAAAACCAGGTTGAGGATGCGAATGGCCTCAATGGTAATCTTCAGCCAGCAGGGAGGCCGCACTCAGGAGCTTGAATGTGTACTACCGAACGCATTATCTGGCCAAAGTTCCACCCAAAAACCGCTTAGTCAGGAACGCGACCCGGAAGATTCCTGCTCCGGGATTCGGTGATCGGCGCCGCGATGGGGCCCTGCAACCCAACGGGATGAAAACTACCGTATCCCCACTGTGCCGGTTTCCCGCTACCCGCAGATAAAGCCAGAGAATCCTTTTAATGATTCAGTGGCTGTCTAACTTTCGCACTGTAGATAAGATGTAAAACCAGATCTTTATTCTCTATCCTTTCCCATCATCACACACTCCCTCATCAACATGAGGGTAGGCTTGACACCTGCCACTAGGCCCGTCGTATCAAATTTAGCAGAACCCACTATCGAACACCTCGCGAAGCTAATGCCAATAGTGAGCCTGCACCCCACTTAAGACCAATCTGCGGCTTGGCTGGAGGGTCAAGGCTTGCGTGGCACTGACATTTGTTTCTGCATGTAAGTAAATGCTGCGCTCCAACCGTCTGCATTACGTCACAGCTCTTGTTATGAAGCTAAGAAAGCCTATATAGACATTTTCGTATTATCGCATTCGTAAACGGAAATGAATGCGCATCAAATGTCTGATTCCTTCACCGTGCACATTCCAATCTACTTGTTACAGCCCAACTTTAACACCTGTTCATTTTATCAAATATTAATTTTTTCTGTGCCGAGAATCTCATGAGACATGTTTGACTCACACGGTCGGGCTTTGATATTATCATATCATTTATATCACCAGGAAGACAAAAGAAATGGATTGAAGGGAGTAATGGTAAAATTAAACTTTGCATAGATTTAGTTCTGTAGAGACTTTTGCCTCATTTAGTGCACTTGAGCTCATTACTTGTTTAGTAGCATAAAATCCCGCTTTCTTGGTGTTTATCCTTCAAACGGTAGATCAAACGATGTTACGTCAAACAACAAGATCTTGGGGCATCAAACGCCATCATCTTGCTTAGTAGATCTCTGGGCATTCTAACCCCTGTCTTGGACAGGGGGTAATCGCCGATATGATCAGGTCATCAAAATTATTAGCTCCGCCCCATAAACCCCGAGAATCAAGTGTCCGAATGTGTCCGCAAGTGTCCGAAAAAATATATAACACTGTTCAATACTCGTTCGCATATACTACTAGGAGCTAATTCAAGACCGAGGATTAAATTTTCATCAATCTTCTTTTTTTTTTTTTTTTTCAAACATGACATCAACCGACCAATCAAAAGCGCCCGTCACTGCCCTCCAGCAGTTTGACTCCAACGCTGCCACTTATGAAGAATACATTGGCGGCTCTACAGCCGAGGTTATGGAAAAGGCGCTGTCGTACCTCCCAGAAATCACTTCTGAATCTGCAATCTTGGATAACGCTTGCGGAACTGGCCTCGTTACGAATATCTTGCTCGGATCCTTGCACGATGCTAGTGTCAAGCCCAAGATTCGGGGTGTTGACGGAGCACCAGGAATGGTCGAAATCGCGCGAAACCGATTTGCTGCGCACCCTAATATCCACGTTGAGGTTGCCCCTGGGGAGGACCTGTCCTTATTTGAGGATGCAACATTCACCCACTCTTTGACAAACATGGGCCTTTTCTTTTTCACTGATGCGCCAAAGGGTGCCCGCGAGATTTTCCGTACGCTTGCGCCTGGAGGCACTGCGATTGTAACGGGGTGGTCTGACTTGGGCTATCTGAAGCCAATTCACGCTGTCCAGAACGTTATTCGGCCAGGCAGCAAACTATTTGAATTGCCGTTCCCAGAGGTCTGGCTCAACCCACAGCACATGAAGCAGGTTCTCTCGGATGCGGGATTTCATGTCGAGATGTATGAAGCCACAGCGCATAGGGCCGCCGACAGTGTGAAGGACCTGGGGCACAATATGATGAAATGGCTTTCAGTGGGATTTTTAAAGGAATGGAACGAGGAAGAGGTGAAAAGGGGCGAGGAGATGTTGGTCAGCGAATTGGGTTCTGCTGTTGAGGAGTTTACTCGATCTGACGGGAGAAAACTGGTCGGAATCAAGATGCAGGCCTACATTGCGGTATGCAAGAAGTAGTCCGTTGTGAAGGCAGGTGGTTCTGCATAAATATTAAGCAAATCTATAGAATAGGAAACGCTTTGAAAATGAGAAACGAGCTTTCATGAAAGAACAGGCCGGATATTCTGAATATAACATGTCATTGCCCACGAAGGATAGCAAGGTGCATGGCCCGCAATGAACTGCATGGGATGCCTTGCTTTTTGATTGCTACTGACATCCAGATCTGCAGTCCAAATTCGAGTTGTGAGCGTATTC
This sequence comes from Calonectria pseudoreteaudii, assembly GCA_001879505.1. Taxonomy (NCBI): domain Eukaryota; kingdom Fungi; phylum Ascomycota; class Sordariomycetes; order Hypocreales; family Nectriaceae; genus Calonectria; species Calonectria pseudoreteaudii. The sequence goes on from KV875234.1 coordinate 184,936, forward strand.
AAGCAGTTTTTGATATTGAGAAACTTCTGTTTTTCGAGAATCTCTTGCAACGAATCAGTGACAAACTGTCGTCTGAGACTTCCTGTCCCGCTTTCACAACCCAGCACCCAAAATGGCCACAGCATGATGGTGATTGCTGTTGAGTTGTACGGTACTTGGTTTATGGATTCCTCAAGTCTCTGATTCAACGCAGCGATTTTTGGCCAATGTATTGGGTGATTCACGGCTCGGAGAAGGTAAATCTGAGAGGCGATGGCGTGAGAAACTGAAGCATATATGCAGGCATTGTAAGACCTTGTCTCTTGCTGCTCTGTGGAGAGTTCCATGAAATCAGGGCATTCCACAAGTGGGATCAGTGGCGGAAGCTGTGCTATTGCATCTGAGAGCTGTTTCAGCAAGAGATCCCTGCCATCATCAAAGACTTCGACGCTTATCTCTTGCCTATAGAACCTCCTAACATGTGCACCGCACTTCCCGGTAAGCAACGAAATGTTGGCAACAAATCCAAACACAATATCTGGTTCCTTGCAAGATTTATTTGGTTTAGAAGAGCAATATTGGTACCAGTCTTCCGACCTGAGAAATGGGCTTCTTGGGAACGGTACGCAGGTCATAAGATCGTGCCAGGCCAGGAGTTTTATGTCAACCTGAGTAACGATGCCATCGTTTATTTTGGGGCAGGGGGTAGATCGACCCCGGTATTTTTCAAGTAGAGACGCTGCGCCTGCTAATAGGGATAACATAATTCCCATCTCAGATCCATGAATGATTTCGGTCCCAATGAGATGAACGGAAGCTGACAGTGTCACATTCAGCGACTCTGTCGAAGTAGACAGTGAATCATCAAGTTTAGGGTTCATAAGAGATCTTATCAAGGCAGTGATTGCGATTTGCTTTCTTAGGAGCATGTCCGCCTCGGGAATAACACCAGCTACTGCCATGTGTACACTGGCACCCGCAATAATCATTGGAAGTAGAAGTGATCCGGGTTCGAATGCCATGATCATAAGACCTTCTCTAAGTTTATTATACCCTGTCGGGCCAGGTAAAGAGGCTACAAGAAGGTTTTGAGCCCAGTGTTGAAATATGGTCATGTCATTATGTTGAGCGAAGGCCATGTGACTGGGTATGATCGAATTCCTCGGGAAGATGGTTGAGGGCTTCCGAATGGTACCCCTTATCATCATGTGGCCCGCGTCCTTTGTGGCATGATGGCTGGCTGGTGCTCGTATTGGCTCGTGAATTCCCCGCGCCCCCCGAACAGTTTCCGTACCGACGGGGTGGCTTCTGCGAGATGCCGATTGAGTAATCCATGTAAATGTTTTTGCATAACCTTGGCATTGCAGACCTCGTGCCTGACATTTGCCACAAAAAGGCCGCTTTTCGTCGCATTTTAGTCTGGATGAGCGGCATGTTACACACCCTACAAACCATGAGAACTGTATTTCATTCAATCGGGAACTCTGGACCGCTTACCTGATCGGGATCGACGATGATAGCCACTCTTGTCCATACTCAAAAGATAGCTGCGTCATGGAACCTAGTTTCTGAGGCGGGGATGAATTCTCAGAAGCAATTGTGAAAAAACAGCCAGACAGACAGGGACCCTAGCGATTTGTCACCATCTCTTGATTCAGAGATGCTGGGTCGTTATCCAAATGGATCTGGTCTTGGCAACTGATAGCGGAGTTGAGGTTGATTGGTAGTTTTCGTGGCCCCCGCCATTCCACTGCATTTCAAGCGTCCTTTTTTTCCCAAAGTAAGCTTAATACCTTATCGTCGCACTTCCGTGTCAACTCCGGCATCAAGTTGCCTCTCGGGCAAATCGGTCCAAAGTGATATTCTGATTGGTGCCCGGGATATCATAACTTTTTCAGGATTAGCTTATTGCAAAACGTTCCTAAGCGGAATGTTCGGAATTTGGTGGGTGAGACTCAAGCCCAGTCTCGTAACTGCCTCTAGCCAGCCCCATGATGTCATGTACCTGGCAGGGCTTTTTGAAATATCGATTCATTTATGTAAGTCGAAGAAATAGGAGAGAAACCGAACACTGTTGGTAGTCCCGCCAAGGATGCGAGGTGGGGAAACGCTGATTATCACCGTACTTGACGAGCGGGGAGGGGGGAGGGGAGTATTAAAACAGGTCGACGAAAATGAGTGCAAGAATATGAAACATTGAGTGTAGAATCATATTACATGAAATTTATATCACCTCTAACGGGTGAAGGTAATGTAAGTACACCAAACGAAGTTCGGTTATTGTTTCCTGAACCCTTTCACTCAAAGCTCGGCTTACAGCATGGATCGGCGTATTTCCCGCCACCTGATTGCCTGCCTTCTGCTTAATCCCGCGGATAATACCATGTGTGGAGGAGCTTAGAGATGACCGCCCCGAACATTGCATGTCTAGGTTCATCTGACCAAGCGCCATGCATGATGATATGTCTGCTAACATTATCGCTTGATCCACACCTCCGACTAGCCCGAGTCTACATCTTCAAGGGTCCGACACTGTGGAACAGAGGGACTTTTTGAAAGAACTTTGCCTATCAATCTGCGTTCCGGGTATATGTGATAGAATTCCGAAAGCCTGACAGCTCGTATTGAGTCATGTAATGAACATGGGCGCCAAGAGTAGGCCTTGTGATGTCGAAATCAATAGAATGCGAAGCCGCTGATCACTATAAGAGATCCGTCCCCGCCCCTTGTAGCCATTCTCTAGGCAAGATCTCGCCATAGAACAGAGGTCCAATCATGGGTTTCTTTGAGAGACTTCTTCTGGCCCTTGCGGCGGTCACTGTGGTTCAAGGTGCTCCGAACCCTCGACGAACTTGGGGCATCTCTTCAATTGACCGTCGGAGTAATTACAGCCAGAGCAACCAAGATGCTTGTCCCATTCCAACAACTGTTCATACGACAGCTAAGAAGCCTAATCCATTTAAGCCCCTTGCAGAGGAAGAACTAAGTGCCCTTGTTTCTTGGCTTCAAGATCCCCAGCAAGGACTCAACCTCACAGATGCTACTGATTCCAACCTCACCATCTCAGACAATTACATTTGGCATATCGAAGAACTCAAGCCGAACAAGACCGATGTTCTGGCCTACCTTGATGGAGAAGCGACGATGCCACGATATGCTCGAGTGGTCATTAATGAAGGTGGAAAGCAGGAGCCGGTTGTGACAGAATACTTTGTGGGTGGTCTTTTTGAATTTCTCCGTGAATGCCGCTGATTTTAAATAGGTTGGCCCGCTTCCAATTAGCTCGGAAACAAAAATTGAACCATTGGATTACTTCTATAATGGAATTAACGGACCAAAAATTGGGTTCAATGGCCGTTTTATTGATACACCTTACCGTTCAGGAATCGATGCTTGTGTCACAAAGCACATGTCAAGCATTGCAGATATTACCGAGGAATTGATCGGCTTGGTGTACTACGGGTCAGATGATTCTCGAACCAATTCTGTTTATTTCTCCACCAACCCATTCTCTACGGATGGAAGCAAATCTCTTGTTTGGACGCCGTGGAGGCGCGATGGACTTGCAAACTACGACCAAATCACTGACTTTTATGTCGGCTGGGATTTCTCCGGCACAGACCCATCGTTGTATAAGCTGAGAATGATTGTGTACAACAATGTCGTGTACAAGAGCCTTGAGGAGTTCCGGGAAGCCTACGAGAATGGCCTCATTGAGAAGCGTCCTCTCCTTCCGACTGATGATTCATTCCTTCGAAAAGACCGAAAAGGCCCAAAGAGGGAACTGGAAGATCTTATGGCACCCACCGTCATCGAGCCAGAAGGCAAGAGATACAAGGTGGACTTCAAAAACAAGTACATCGAGTATCTTGGATGGAAGTTTTACACGCGATTTGACCGAGACGTCGGTATTCAGTTCTATGATGTCAAGTTCAAGGGTGAAAGAATTCTTTATGAATTATCGCTTCAAGGTAACAGATCCAGGCTTTTGTTATTTGTGGAAGGCTATTGACACCACCGTTTAGATGCCATGGCACAGTATTCTGGAAACAACCCCTTCCAAGCGGGAACTGGCTATATTGATCGTTATTATGGAATTGGCGCTCAAGTTGGACGCCTGGTTCCTGGATACGACTGCCCCTACCACGCAACGTATTGGGATTCAACTTATACGACTGGTTTGTCCTCTGTAACAGTGAACAATTCCATCTGTATTTTTGAGACCGATATTGGTGTGCCAATTACACGACACACAGATCCAACTTACGTGCAATCTACCAAGGGGTCGAAGTTAGTTGTTCGCCAAATTGCTACAATTGGTAATTATGACTATCTCTGGGATTATGTAAGTTCATGCATTTGCGATACAGAGGACTAAGCCCATCATTCTAACTCTTTGATCAAGGCCTTTTACGTCGATGGTACAGTGACTGTAGACGCTCATGCCTCTGGATACGTCCAGGCTACCTACTACAGACCCGAAGACGGTGGGAAATGGGGCCCACGCATTGGAGAGAGAATTTCCGGAACGCTTCACTCCCACGTCATGAATATCAAGGCCGATTTTGACCTCGTTGACAGCGAGAACACATTCGTGAAGACTGACATTGTGGTGGAGAACATTACTCAACCCTGGTTCCCAGAGAGAGGGGAGTTCGAGATGATGCGATACAACTTCACGGAGCTGCAAACCGAGGACGAGGGGCTCTTGCCCGTCCCTTCCAACGGCCAATCCATGTACACCATTGTGAATAAGAAGCTGACGAACAAATGGGGCGAGCAGCGAGGCTATCGCATCGTCCCGGGGCTGAGCAACGTCCATCTTCCCTCGATGAAATCGCCCTTCTTTCTCAAGTCGGGAGAATTCGCCAAGCAGGCCTTCGCCGTTTCGCGCCACCACGACACCGAGCAGCAGGCCTCGGCGGCGCTCAACCAAAACGTCCCCGAAGCCCCGCTGATCGAGTTCTGGAAGTTCTTCAACGGCGAGAGCCTGGTTCAGGAGGACCTGGTGGCCTGGGTCAACCTGGGCATGCAGCACTACACGCGTGCCGAGGACATTCCCAACACGCTCATGTCGGAGGCGCACTCGAGCGTCATGTTTGCCCCGCAGAACTGGGGCGACACCGAGCTCACGGTCGACCTGCAGAATGCCATCATTTACAACGAGGAGGAGGGCGTGGAGGTTGTTGAGCCTGAAATGAACGGGGTCGAGCCGCCAACCTGCTTCGTTGTGGGCCCTCAAGATCAGTTGCTTGGCGTATTTGAAGGTCTCGAGGTTCTCGATGCGTACGCAAAGGATGTTTGAAAAGAATTGTGGAATGTTTCGTGGTTCCATGCGCAGAGGTGAGGATGTGACGGGGGGAATGACAGGGTCTATATAGCTGGCGGTTAGTTGTACACTTGTCGGCTCTATTAGCTTCTGATACATCAGCTCTTTGGGGCTTCCCCTTTGAGTCTTGATACGCGCATCACACCAGACTCCATAGTGAAATATCGAGCCGTGAGAAGATTTCAACATGCAATGATATGTAACAAGTTTTGTGATGATCGAAAAAATATTATTAGCATCTCGAACATTGAACGATAAATCTCATTAAATTATTTTCCCATTCCCATAAAACTCTCCCTCAAGAGCAAGAGAAAGATGACCCAACATTGCCTGCCTTGTAGTCATCGACCTAAAATCTCAAGTTAGTACAAACTCCTGACTGATGAACGTGAACGTGACAACTTACAATGCTTTTAACGGAGGCCCAAGTTCCTCCAACTAGCACAACGATGCCAGCGATCAGCATGAATCCGTTCAGGGCACCCTTGATAAGATTTTCTCGCGAAGTCCACGGTCCCTCTCGGAGCAGGATGAACCACATGAGTGCAGGCAAGTAGAGGGCGAATCCTGAGTTGAATAGACTGGAGATGAGGGCAACAAGGTTGCTGAAGAATGGGATAGCCTCTGCAATGACCCATCCGATGATGACAACGACGAAAGTAACGACGAGCCACGACACCCAGCCGGCGGTCGTGTTGACGTATCGCTCCACGCGGTTCTCGTAAATTCGGCCGTGGATGAGACGGGCAGCGCACTGGGTGATGACAGCGCCACTGATGAAGATGACGGGAAGAGCGACACCGAAAGCAATCTTGCTGATCAAGGGTCCTCCGGAGAGAAGGGCAGGCGACTGGACATCATTGCCAACAAAGGCATAGACCAAAGCACCGGTCAGGGTGTAGATGACAATTTCGATGATGCCGGTTGCCCAAACGGCCTTGGAGTAGTCGGTGGGGGTGTGCATTTCGTCCATGAATGAGAATTGGCAGAGCGTGAAGGTGTAAGCAAGAATGATGTTCACGATGGCGACGAACACTTCGTGGGCTGATACGGTGTCCTTGGGCTTCCACGACCAATCGACGGAGCTCATTCCTCCAGTGCGCTCTGAAGCCTGAACGCCGGTAGCGATGATGGTGATTCCGATAGCTGAGACAATCGAAACAAAGTCAATGTAGCCGAGAATGGCCATTTCAGCAAAGGATGGGGGGACAGAGACGCCAAAGAGGATGATGGCAGAGACGATTCCGAAAACCAGCCCGCAGGCGCCATTGTCGGTTAGGTCCTTGAAGGCGACGGTTCCAGTCAAGCAGTGAGTTCCAGAGACGAAAATGAGCTCCAACAGCCAGATGATGGTCACCACTTCGTAGCCCACCTTGCCAAACATCAGACGTCCCGCATCGGCGTAGTTCTGGACCTGAGGATACCTGACCTTGAGCTCGCCCACGTTGTGTCCAGCATAGATGGCGACGAGACCAAACACGACGCTGACAATAACACCGGGGAGGAGACCAAGGGTGGCAAAGCAGGCGGGCAGCGACAGGGCGCCGAGGGCGACGGCCTCGACAATGAGAATGACGACGAGTCGCTTCCAGCCGAGCCGGTGGAACTTGGCATTGCCGGCCATCCGCTTCTTCTTCTCCCACTCCGACACCTCGCCCGTCATCTCCTCCTCCTCTCCGTTTTGCCCGTTGACAAACATTTGCGTTTGGTCGACGCGCTTCTTGTCGTGCGCTGCCTTGGCGCTCTCGATTTCCGCCATGGTGACTGCGTGCGTGTGTGGTGGCGGGGGGCGGGGGAATTATCACAAAACAATTATAAAGATATCAATGTACTTGAGCGGGCAAGAAGAACTGGAATGAAGAACTGGACGATCAGAGGGTCTTATGGATGGGAATGGTTTCCCCCGAAATGGGCGTGGTAGGTTTGGGACTCCGGTTTAGGAGCCGTGGTGGCGAGCCGTGTGCTTCGATGGGACCCTCGCATGGCCCCATTCATCTCTTCCAACGCCCCTCCCTCCCCGGTCTTCTGGGGCCCCAGAGTTGGACAAGATAGCATTTGGAAGGATTCTAGATTCCATCCCGCGTCACGGGGAGCAGCGACGGAAGAAAAAAACCGCTGAAATGGTTACGTACAAGAGCATGGCGCGGCAGATCAGCCATGCATGGAGCGTTGTACTTTCGCGGTGATCCCACTCCAGATCAGGAGAGGCACCATTGCAAAAACCACGTTCAGGGTACAGGATTTGCTCGACAACCAGGTGATGAAAGACGCCGGTTGGTAGTTTAGTTGCCGGAACCACAGACCAAAGGCCAATCATGGCCAAGGTATTTGGCTCATCAAGAGCATGAACCCATAGTGGGGCCGGGACTAGCATGACCATGTGGACCATTTGCGTGTTCCATCGTTTTTCTGGAAAATTTTCACGTCTGTGATCGCTTGCGGGTTTCACTCGGCCAACTCCGACGTCTGTTGATGTTTTATTTTATTTTTATATCGTTGCTTTGTCGACTTGCAAAGTCACTACAACAGTGGGAACCGCTTCGGGGAATAAGTGACTTCACGCCCGGCTTGGCTGCTGCAAGCAGAAAACTTAAACCGACGACGACCATTACGAAAAAGAGAAAAAAAAAAGGTATATTACCACAGAATCCATCGGCGAGAAAAAAATAAAATAAAACACACAAATGAAGAAGAAGAAGAAAAAGCCAAAAGTCAGGTACTTTGATCGGTTCGCGGTGCCTTTTTGGTGGATTCTATGACCTAAAAGTCGGTCCTTTTTACATAATTTTCCACAACGGCCTGGCCCGTGGGGTGCCGTGTACGCGAGACAATCCCCGGCCCATCTCCACAACCGGCGACAGAACGGAGCCGCTGGAGTCGCCTCATGGCCACCAAATGGGGCGGCAGGACGACGACGGAGCATGGGCAGCTTGCAGGACCGTCAGCAGCACCCGGTGAGCCAGAAGACGAAAACTGGACCGGCTCCGATCTCGCCGCCGCCTCGTAAAAGGGTCATTGGGAGGGGGAAAACTCGAGTGGCTCGACTTTTTCCGCCTCCGCCCCAGGTCCAACCCGCCTCCCGGAGAGACAGATTCGCGACCAATGTAATTAAGATGTAAGTGGATTAGCAAACTGTTTGAGAACTTGAGTACGTAATTGTGTGAGATCTGGCATGCAACCTTTGACGCCATTTCTCGCTCGCCGATCAAGCTTCGCGGTTCCCTCCAATGGCGCACGCTGTTTAGCTTACACGCGGCGTGTTGGAATAACTGGCAATCATCCGCCTTCTGAAGCGCATCGTTAAATCCCTGGATTTCAGAATGCACTTGATTGGTAGCATTTTAGTAGTTATGCCTTGACCAATAGTTGTAGGATACTTGAGGGTCTTAATGCTGTTCGAGAAATATGTTTGTGCGAATTATTGAATTGATCGAAGGCTTCTTAAAGATTGATTTTATCCATTTGACTGAACACCCGACTACCCTGGTTACCAGAATAGAGAGCTGGGATACGACAAGTGTTTCCCCAAAACCTCCCCGGCTTTCATCCGAATAGTGAAGATGATTATACTAAGTATCACTTAGGTCACCCTAAAGAAAGGTTTTAGTGCTAAGGTAAAAATGAGCCAGATGATTCACTAGTGTCTAATAGGTAGTTTAGGTTTTAGATTTCATGTTTTGTTTCGTATCATGATAGTACTCAGGCACACCACTATTATGGACTGGCTCAATGGCAACTGCGTTTGAGAATCGATTAAAATTTTACTGATACACTCAAAGAACAAGCTTCCTTAATTCTATTCCACTCTCTTCTCTCTTCTCCCTCCATCTCGCTTAACTGGCTCGATTCTTCCCATCCGCCCTACCCTATAGGGAAGGGTTCAAACCCCAGTCCATTACTACATTCGACTGCTTTGATTTACAATAACCGCTAACATACTGCCTCGAGATAGAATCGTCCTTGATTCATCTTCCAGAGACATGATGATGTTTACTTTGTTTCCTTTGGTGGCCCCGACTGTTGCGGTCAACAGCACAACTTGATCCACCTTGACAGGTTTCACGTAGTTGACCTCCAGCTTTGCTGTCAACATGCCGCTTCCTTTCAGGAGCCTTCCACGACGAACTCCCTCGCGTACGTTGTGCTGCACCAGCCAACCTCCCACGTTATCAAACAGAGTTGATATAAATCCTCCATGGCTCAAGCCGCGCCATCCGCACACTTTTGATCCAATGTCGACAAACAAGAATAGTTGATGAAATGGATACGGGTTGTCGAGGTCATCGGATGGTTTCTTATGAAAACTCAATTGGAATCGTATGGCTTCAGGTACTTTGAGGACCGTGTTCAAGAAATGGTCGCTGTTGGGGTTTTCATCTTTGAGTACAGGTGTAACCTCTGGCTCACTGAGAAGTGAAGCACACCAAGGAATCGAGAGGAAATGTTTGAGGTCGGCTTGGAACATTGCGAATGAGCGCAGAGATTTCCTGTAGGCATGTATCAGTGGTGGATGATTGTTGGTAATTCCAAAGTTGTTATAAGTGTTTTGAAGACGAATGCTAACAGAATGCCTCGGTGGACCCGCTACAACCGCCCGAGGTTGATGTGGGGGATTCAGATAAGCTTCTGCGCTGTGGGCTATTTCCGATGCATAGTTAGAACACGCAACACATATTCAAAGAGAACAATTGGAGTATCTGTAAATTCAAATACAATTATGCTTGTGGTATCCTAATCTTAAAAAAAATAACCATGCTTTCAGAAGTACAGCAAAGAAACGCCAGACACTTCACAACAGCAGTAACTTTCACGGTTGGTGCTGTTTCCATATTGGCATGACAATCCAAATCATTGCATCGATATCGTTATTTGTAATTTGAGTGTACAAAACAAATGTACAGTCTTGTAAGCTAATTAATCTCTTGACAATGGATGAACTCCATTGTGATTACAGCTTGCTTTCCTTCCAAACTGGTTTTCTCTTCTCAATAAACGACGACATGCCTTCGCGAATATTTTCTCCTTTTTCTAATTCTTTGAAATGAGTCTTTAGCCACTCGTGTGATGCCTTCTCTACATCGGCCGTTTCCCATGCTTGTCTCAACCCAATTCGTGCACAGACAACGCCGTCCGGGCTGTTCGCTGCGATGAGCTTGGCATATTGCACTGCTTCCTCCACAACTTTGTCTTTGGGCACTACTTTGTTGACCAGTCCCCAGGAATGCATTTCCTTTGCTGAAATCTTTCGCCCGGTGAGAACCATCTCACATGCCACCTGCATACCAACGGTATGGACCAGTCGTGTCAAAACACCGCCGGTAGGTGCTAGTCCAATTGTCACCTCTGGTAGTGCAAAAACGGCGGTATCGGCTGCTACCACCAAGTCACAATTCACAACAAACTCAGTACCGCCACCAAACGCGAAGCCGTTGACAGCCGCCACAATGGGCTTTTTGCCCTTTCGGCGCGTAAATGGATGAATGCCATCTCGTTCACCAAAGCGTTCTTTGCTGTTTCCATCAAGCGACTGACGCCATTCTTTGAGATCTGCACCGGCTGTGAAGGCCCGCCCCGTTCCCGTAAAGACCAGGGCAAACAGGGAAGGCTCAGCATCATACCAGCGAAATACGGTATCGATTTCCACGAGGGCATCCGTTGAGAGGGCATTCAGCGCCGATGGCCGATCCATGCGCACAAGGACGACATGTTCGGTTGGAAACGAGAGCTTCAAAAAGTGAGGTGTGGGTGGAGGGGGTGTTTTTGTGGGAGCGGCCTTGGACATGACGATAATTGGGTTTTGATGAAGAAAATTTACTTGTGATATTATTGAAATCTATTCTATCAAAGAATGACTCTGCATGTATATAGATTTACGCATCTTTATCCATGATCCAGCGTGACCGAAGAATGGTCTGTAGCGTCTTGGATTGCGAGCCCACATTAGCCGAGGTAGAGGTGGGCCAGCCGCGATCTCTCACCTGGCCGCTTGCCAGCGTGATCAGTCAGAAAAGTCCTTGGGGGAGTGGGATTGGGAGAAGAAACTCCGTTTCCGATGTGCTCAATAATACAGGAGGTAAAATTCCGCTCTTAGACAAGCCCCCGACGTCCTGGCTGGTCAATCATGGTGCACTAATTGCTTCTCTCAATCGCTCACACCAAAGGCACGGAACTATTGAATATGCAGGAGCACAGATGTTGCCCGATCATTGAGCATCCCTCTAACTAGAGATTTCTGGGTTAATATTTTTGACGATCATTGCATTGCGGCTTTGCCACCATAATGTGGCACTGCAGGTACTGTCTCAGCGCGAGGAGGCTGTGTAAGCAAGAGGCAGAATTTACACCTCCAAGGCACACGTGCAGCATATTGTGTATATTGGATACGACCGGACGAATGGGAGGCTGAGTGAATGTCTGAGGCCCGGCAAGGATAAAGACAAGGTCAGAGCTGTGGCACGGCTTCGGTCAACGGGAACGGTTGTTCAATAATCTAAACTTGAAAGGTGGTGTGATATGAGACTTCTGATTCGTAGCCTTGTCGGATCGACCTGTGTGTGGCTGGCGGCGGGTGGTCGCTCGGCTGGCACCTTTGGACTGAGAAGCTCGCTGTGGCTTGAAGTTGGGCGCTAATCCTGCGACGTCAGCGAATGTATGACGAGGCTGATGAGGTCGAAGATACAAGCACCAGATGTACCTTTGACAAGGCCCCAGATCCCAGCCATGAAACAGCCTGCACTTTTTGGGCTGACACATGAAATTGCCCAAGACTATTTCGCTTGTGCATTGGAACCAATGAGCTTATCACAATGACGGAGCAGATATCCCGAAGTAAGACAAACTGTGACGCCTACAACGGCGAAGCGGATGGAAGTTGGAGTTTCACCAACACTGGAGTCTTGGGGTGTCAGATGGAAGAGCTTCTAGTTGAAATGGTACATCACTCTTGTGTGGTTTGTTGGAATAATCAATTGGATCAAATTTTATTCCGTTACTACAAAGCATATCTAAAAAGAATCAAACGACTATTGGAGTTTTTGATTTTTAGTAAAGAAGATGAAAAGCTCTTTAAACTGAAAGACCATGAAGAGAAACGGCAGGAAGAGAAGCCCAATCAATGTCAACACGAGCGTAAAAGGCACAAAACTGATTGCCACCTCATGATAGATGTCATCCCGTTTGGTGGCGAGACCAGTCTGCAGTGCGGTCAAGATGACCGTTATCGCGCCGAAGACGAAGATGTAGGGGGCTCCAAAACGGGAAAAGTAAATGGCGTAGTTGTGGTGCACCTGGGCGTAGCTGGAGCCGTACAGCATCGTGGTCCAGAAGTTGAGACGCGTCAGCCGTATCTCACCGTAGTGGTAACGCGGAGCCACGTCTCTGTAGCTCAGCATCCGAAATGCCTTGATGAAGTGGCACCATGCGTCCCAGGTGACATCCTTGGGGATCAGCCTCAGCTCAGTGGCCAAGCTGAAATCGGACTCGTGGACAACCAAGTACGAATAAGTGCGCAAGAAACCATTTGCCTCGCGGATAAGGTCTCGGCCCTTTTCTTGTTGTTGCATGCACTGCCTCCAAAAGTCATAGCTGAAAAGGCACTTTGGTATTGGCTTGATATAGATGCGTTCATAGTACCACAGCAGGTGGAGATCCGGGCGTTCGGTGATGCACACTTCGCGGTACTTGATCTTTTGATGATGTAAGGGGCTGATGTTTTCCCGCTTCGAGGTCAGGAACAATATTCCGTAAATTTCTTCTAGCTTCTTCGTGGACAGCTCCCCAACGAGGAATCTCCGGACGGCATCGTGGTCTGCTAGATGATGGTGGGGTTGCCCAGGGATGGTCTCTCCAAGCCCAAGCAGCTCGGTCTCCTTGGTCAGGGGTATTTCGACAATGTATTCGTCTTCGTTGCTTTGGTGAGGGATTTTGTTGCGGAAGATTCCTAGACGCATGTTTGGAAAATAAGGCTGTAGGATTCTGGGCTGAGATAGCTCGCGGGATGTCTGAGTCTGGATCAATGCCACGGAGAGCCGGTCTGAAATAACGAAGCACCGGACATGCACATTTGAGCTGAGACGCCATCTATGTAATCATTCTCACTTTTGGCAAACTATTGAGCTTGGAAACTTGGCGAGGCAGAAGTGAAATGCCAGTAAGTGGTCCAGATGCAAGGCAACGGCACTAACCGAAAGCCTTGCTTCGCCGCACCTTCCTTTTGAGAGAAGCAGAGTGTAGCTTGCAGGGAGCGTGCATAATGACCCCCAATGGGCTGTCAGGAGGATGCGCTGCATGAGCTTGTGATGAATCAAAAAGCAACTGCGCAACAGGGCTGCGTCCATCGGCCAAAGCGGCCCACGAATGAGGTTGGAGCCCACTCCCTCAATCGAGCCGTGTCTCGAGTCCAATGGCCGGCCAACTGTGTATTCAGGCTGGATATGTGTAAAAATATCACCATTGAGCGAGTCTATATAATATACGACTGAAGGAAGAGAATATGGTGACAATCTTCACCTTCCTCGTTTTCTGCAAGTCAAGCCTTTTACCACATTGATAAACCAACATGGAGAATTCCACAAAGCAGCATGAAAATGCCTCCAAGGCTAAAGATTCGGTAGACCAACAAAACACTACGTCTTTGGAGGCAAAGACAATTCCATCCAAGGCAAAGGACACTGCTTCGGATGCAAAAGCCCCTTCGAAGCCGGTGGTTTTAGGCGGCCCATCAATCCCAAAGGAAAGCCTGGGCCTTAAGGTGTTGTTCAACCCCCTGGAAGACGACACTGAACTTGAGTAAGTAGAATTAAATTGACACAAATGATCAAATGATGTGTTGACTGATGTAATAGTATCATTGCTGTTCACGGGATCGGGGTCAACCCGTTGCAAACATGGGTTCACCCCGACACAAAGGTCAATTGGCTTAGCGATGCGGCCATGCTTCCTGATGCATTCCCTAGTGCTCGCATTATGGCCTTTGGCTACCACTCGGTATGGTTTGGAGAAAATGCTTCCAAGCAAACGCTGGATGGCGTTGCGACGAAGTTACTGAACCGCCTTGAACAAAAGAGACAGGTATGAGTGTTCCGTCGCATTTTTCTGCCTATGCCGTTATGATGTCATGTACTAATCCATGAAATAGAACTGTCCCAACAGGCCAATAATTTTCATCGGACATTGTTTTGGTGGACTAGTAATGCAACAGGTAGGAATGGCTTATACACAAGATGTCGACGCAATGCTTACTATTTCTTTCAGTTATACGTAGCGGCCTCGGGTAATCCTGATTATCCTGGCGTGGCCAACGCCATCAGCGGCCTGATTTTCTTGGGCACTCCTCATTTTGGGGTGTCCGAAGGTGGTGGCCTCTCGACCCAAGGCGAGATTTATGAAGCCATTGTTCAGTCGGGGGTGCAGATCCAAAACAACATCATGCAAAGCATGGCCCAAGATACTGATTTGCTGGTAAACACGGTGACTCACTTCACTAGACGAGTCAGCACGGCCACGCCCCCGCCAAAGTTGTTTTGTTTTTATGAACGAATGACGACCAACACTGGTCTGATAGTGAAGAAGAACCTGCCAAAGGTAGTGTAGTTCGGATATCCATTTCACTAGAACTATTGCTGACATCTCGCCCAGGAATTCGTGGTAAACGAGACCTCTGGTACATTGCCTGGTCATCAGAAAGAGGGTCTCGCTTTAGATCACTTTAACATGAACAAATTCGAGAGTGCTGATGATGACAACTACCAAGCCGTTCAATTCCAGATTGAGAAGATGGTGAAGGAAATCAAGGGAAGAGTCAATGAACCTGAAATCAGTAAGGCAACCCCAAGGCTCCTTGAATACGGAAACACAAACTACGTGCCAAATGGGTTTGGTGCACGCACTGCAGTCTTCGAAATGGGGCGTTGATTGAATGCCAACGTATTTATCTTTCATGATATCTTTTATTGAAATAGCTATCAATATACTTTTTTTTTGGGCCACTATCTGACACATTGACTATAGAGGACTCAAAGACGCGACCACGCAGACGAAGCCATATCCCTAACACTTCTGCCCCTATTGCAAGGGAGGAAAAGTTTGCCAACCGTGATGGCATCTTAAAAAAAATTGACATCGGGTTTCATAAAACAGCATGCATTGCCCTATACGGAGATTCAGGGAGTGGGTAGGTTCAATTAACATTAACCCCTGATATTTGAGCCAATTGAATATTAGGCTAATGTCATCCCTAGAAAAACGCATATTGCCGTCGAATACGCACATTTGTTTCATGACAGCCATCCCCAAGCCCAGGTGTTTTGGGTAAACGCAAACAGCGCAGAGCAGTTTGAGCTGTCGTACAGGCGTATCGATGAAGCCCTTCGCCTCCCACGGGACACTGGAGAAAGCGCTGGTGTTGTAGAGAGGGTTTACAATTATCTGAAGCGAGATTCTGCTGGCCATTGGATAATGATTCTGGACGGTTTGGAGAAGCAAGAAGACATGGTGACGAAAAACCCCATTTATCAGAAAAAGTCGCTTTTGGAGTTCCTGCCAAACAGCTTCAGTGCAAGGATTTTGATAACAACCCGATCCAAGTCACTTGCGTCTCAAATGGTCTCCAAAAACGCTGAGAATATGATCAAAGTGGCTCCGCTAAGTATTGAGGATGCTTCATTTCTCCTCCTTGGGAGGGTCAGCTCAGAACAAGGCAAAAAGAAGTGGGTTGATAGTATGTCTCAGATTCTTCACAGCTCAGCAGGCGCCATGATTTTGGTCCCAGCCTACATGAAGAATGCAGGGAAAGACTGCAACAGGGAGCAGTATCTGAAGAAGATTGAGGAGCACATGCTGAAGTACAAATTCAGATCAGAAGTACCCAGCGTTTGGGTGCTGCTCTACGATCTTCTCACAGACAAGCATCCACAAACGGCAGAATTGATGCTGCGGATATGCACCTTGGAGGTGCAGTGTATCCCAGCAGAATTCTTTTCGCGAGCTGAAATCTGGGAGCAAATCCCCGTCTTGACAAAGTACGGGCTCGTCGAGCCTTCGACAGACGGTCTCTGGTTCACCGTCACAGCCTTGTTTCGATCCTGGGCCAAAGTCTGGCTTAAGGAGCACAGGGAGGAAGGCGAGTCTAGCGAGGAAGCAGTCTTGTCCCTGATTGCGCAAAAGTTCACCGACACCACGAGTGAGCCTCTTTTGCCATGCGCATTGTCTGCTCTCCGATTCGAACCGGCTTCAGCCCAAGCCAAGAGGGACATGTCCACTCTGCTCTTCAAGGTCTCGGAGCACTACATACGTACAGAAGAGTACTCCACAGCAGGTGATATGCTCAAAAAGTCACTTTCGCTCCGTGAAAAGGACGTGGATTCAGACGACAAGACCGCTTGGGTCAACAAGACAAAGGACGCGATGGAGCAAGCAAAGAACCTGAAGTCAAAGGCAGCCGGACGAGGCACAACCAACCCTGCTGGGACTAAAATGGTCAAGGCTAGCGACAGTCTTAGAAAACTTGAAGAATTTGACTCGGAATGGAAGCACCGTGACACGGCGCGCCAAGCTAGCAACTTGGCAGCGATGCAGCTCACTCAATCTTCCAAGGGTGGTTCAACAGATGCTGTTAAGCTCTACAAACGCCTGCTGGACTGGTCCGATCAAGACGAAAGCCCCAAGTACATGGAAAAGGCGCACTGCCAATACAACCTAGCCCTGGCGCATGATGCTGAAGGAAAATATCAGGAAGCTGAAGTGCACTACAATTCAGCGCTGGCTCTCCTTTGCTCCCAAAAAGGGTCTGAAGCGCCCGATCATAATTTGAGTGCCTTTTATCTCAAAATAATGAGCAGCCTGGCCGGAATGCATTGCCGACAAGGGCAGCTGGACAAGGCCGAAGCGGCGTTCCGAATTGTGTTTCCCGCACAGCGAGACTTGTTGGGGCTGGACCACCCGGAGACTCTGACAACACGTCACAACATGACGCTGCTGATGCAAAAGCTAGGCTACTTGGAGCCGGCGGGCGAAGAAATGCGCCGCGTGCTGAACAAGCAAATGCAACTTCTCGAACCCGATGACCCTGCCATCTTCCGGACCGCATGCAGTTTCGCTCTGAACTGCAGGCTGAACAAGAAGTACCCAGAGGCCAAGAAAATGTACAGAGCGGTTTTGGAGAGCCAAGCGAGCGTCCTTGGAGACAAACATCGCGATACGGTTGACACAAGGATGATGTATGAGGAGTTGGTACAGGTGATGAAGAGCGGAGGGACGGGGCACCGTGAGTGAGGATGATGAAGTATTCGTAGCACACAACGATCAAACAGATATATTCTCTCACTCCTCGAATTTTTATCTAAATTTTATTATTCTTGAGCATCTCTTTAATACTCTTCATGAACCATCCATCACTGTGCTTATCGCTGCACCACCATCAGAAATAGGGATGCACGCAGACTGCATGCACTGTGGATGAGCACTGTAAATGATGCCTTCATGCCACAATTATTTCAATACAATCCCAGCCTCAAAATGACACATTTCATCCTTGTTCAAATCTAACTCAAATATGAAGCGTTGTTAGGCAGTGACCCTCCCCGTCGCACTGCCTATCATGCGTTAGCAGAATTAGCCACTCACTCCACAGCACCTCGTACCAGACAGTACAAGCCACAGGCCCTACACTTTTCAACTATGGGGAACCACGCTCTTGGATTTATGATATATCTTAGCTTATATTAGAGAAAGAAGAACTATTGATTATAAGGTACGAAATTACATAAGAAACCCTTCTCTAAATCTCTCCTCTAATCATGACGTTCCTGATCTTCGGCCTTGGCGCTTCATTTCGGCCTCTTCCTTCTTAGCGCGCTTCCACTCCTGCGCCTGCTGCTGCTGCTCAGCCTGGGTCTGGAACCTCATCCTCTCAATTTCAGCCTTCTGGTTGGCTTCCTCCCTTTCCCGTCGCAGCTTTTCGTTGTGGTCAGCCTCGCGAGCCCTCCGCTTCTCCTCATCGATGCGGCGCTTCTGGTCTTCATCGGCCATGGCCTTGGGCACTCCCACTGCGCCGACGGGCTGCAGCGATTTGAAGTCGCCAGGAGGAAACTTGACATAGTAGCGGTCCTCGCACCGTCCTCGGCGCAGCATCGCCAAGAGCTCGGCGCGATACGCAAAATCGCCTTTGAATCTCTCCTTCTCAATGTACATGGTCGGCGAAAAGAAGGTCTGGTTTCCCGTGCGGGGATCCAACTCTACAAAAGTATTGTTCTCCGAGCTCAGCGACTCCCACATCGACTCCAACAAAGCTTCCACCACCGGAATGGGTTGATCATTTTCCAGTGCCAGAAAGAGGGCGTTTTTGCCCTGCCATTTGGCCCAAACGTCGGCTTTTCCTTTCTCCAGAGCCGAGAGGGTATCCTCAAGCCTCAGGATGTCTCCGGAGCCGTTGCACAAGAGAGCGAGTTCCTGCAAGGCGTTTCTGCCATCGTGTCTTCGGCTAGCAAAGCTTGCATCATGATTCTTACTCTTTATGAGGATCGAGACGACATCATGGTGTAGGTTTCTGGCCGCCTCGTGGAGGCTCCCATCATTTTTCCTCGAGTTCGCTCCTACAAGAACTTTGACGGAATCCATGTCTCCTGCTTGCGAGGCATAGAACAAGGCCGATTTATCGAACGTATCTCGAGCTGCAGCTATTGCCTTGGCCTTGATCAGGACTGAAACAATGTCACTGCGACCGCTCCTGGCAGCTATGATCAACGGTGTTGACTTTGATCTAGGGCTGACAAAATTTACATCGGCTATTGTCATGTCAGTGGGCCCCCTTCTAGTATTTAGGAAGAATGTCTCGGGCATGAAATCACTTACCTCCGTGGTTGATCATAGCCATGATGGCCGCAGATGTGGCTTCGCACTCATGAGAACACATAGCCCACATAAGCAAAGTGACAAGCTCCTGTCCGATTTCCTTCTCATTTCGGAGAGTACACAGGAATTTAGTCTCCAGATCACACCCCAACGAGGCCAGGCGTTCGATCAGCTTAGTGGATTTGGGGTGCATTGAAATGCAGGCCGCGATGGGCGGGAGCCCTGTTCTGAGTGTCTTTTTAACATCGCACGTAGCCTCAATACTTTTTCCGCCGCCGAAAAGGGCGTCTAGAATATACAGGATCTGCTGCTCCTCCAAAGGTGCTGTGATGGCCGTGGCGAAAACTTCAGTGAGCGTCGCTTTTGTCGCGCCACTGGAAACTAATTTCGTCAACAGTGGCACACTCCCGGCCTGAACAGCAATTTTGAGAGCTTCGCCTTCATTGTAATTGACGTCAACCTGAACTTCTTCGCCCAAAAGATATTCGATAATATCTTCCAAGTCTTGTCCCTTGACCTGGGCGTGCAATGCCGCGACCAGAGCCAAGCTAAGAGACTCACCCTTGCAGCCTCGCTCCAATTGCGGGGTCACAAGGAACTCGAAAAGCCACTGGTTTTCAGCAGAAGCCCAACCTTCCGAGTGCAAGATAACTCCCGTCAAAGCTTTATCGAAGGCAGCGTTGCTGACATGGTCGGCAAGCAGCTGAACGGCGTCTTGGTGATGGAGCTTGGTAGCTTGACAGAAAGCATTGTCCACGGCCACGCCTGAAGCACCACCGCCAAGTAAAAGATGCACAATCCCAAGCCCTTCATTTGTGAGCCACCTTTGCCCTTCTGAGGTTATGGCTACAAACGCAGCGAGGTATGATGCCCTGGATGGCACCATGGACGCCAACATGTCCAAATCTTCCTTCAACAGTCGCTTTGCAGCTGCTGACATGGCGGCTTGCATCAAGCGGTCTTGGTGAGCCAGATCCATTGAACTAAATGTTTCATTGTTGAAAATGGTTTGAATGACCTCTCTCCTCCAGTTGGCACTGTCCAAATTCATGGCAGTTGTCAAAGCCAAGCCAAGCGAATCGACGGAGGGACAGTATCCAAGCATAAGAGAGAGTAATTCGATCTGCCCATCTGCTATCGCCTTGGACAGCGGTTCACCTCCTCCTACATTCACATCCGCTCTGCCCCTATTAAGAAGCAGTTCAAGTAGCCCGCGTCGCGAGTCACCATGTCCAGGGAATGAAGATCTGCCGAGGACATGAACCAACGTCTCACTCACACCGTCTCCGCGTAGTCCAGCTTCTATCAAAAGCTCGGCCATTTTATAGGCAGTTTGCGGGTTAGAGAGCAAAATTGCTTTCGCCATTGCAGCGGCAAGCACTGGTTGCGCTGGCTTGCTTTGAAGAATCGTTCTCACCAAGTCACATTGACCACTTTCAACAGCAGTATTAAGGGCCCTGCCTCCACTTTCCGCTACAGATGCTCCATTTCGGCTGAGTATTTCCACTATGTTGCCCTGCTTTTTTTCCACGGCTAACACAAGTGTTCTCTCTGTTGCTGGCCCTTGGGCTCCCCCCTGGAGGCATTTTTCGAGAAGTGAAAATTGCCTATTTTTGTAGGCCTCCTCAACAGCTGCGTCAAGGATCATAGCGTGGGATCTCATTTCCTGATGAGAAGCAATCGCAATCGCGATGTTTTCGTGCCCGCCCCTTATAGCTTGCAAAAGCGCAGCTCCGTTGTCGTAGTTGACCAATGCGCCCTTGCTGAGAAGTAGCTCAACTTTCTTGGCGTATCCTTGTGCAGCAGCTGCAACGAGCCCTTTGTTGCGACAGGTCTGGCAAGCGCCCTTGGTCACTTTCAGTAGGCTGTCAATCATTTCATCAGAGCCGGTGCTAATTGCATCGAGAAACAAATTGCACAGGTTGGACGCATCGGCTCCGCTTGCTAGCAATATAGAAGCCTTGACTGCATCATTAAGGAGGATAGCAGCGGGAAGTGCCTGGTTCAGGGCTCTTTCATCAGCGCTTTGAACCAGGACATACAAGATTTCACTCGAACAGTTGCGAGTGGCTTGATCAAGTATGTCGTTGGGTATTTCCACCTGCTCCCTTCCTGTAAGCTTCTTGAAAAAGCTGTTGCCCTTTGGCGTCGATGAGACATGGGCATCAGAATCCAATAAAGCTCGCACTAGACCCGGGGTGGCATTTTGAATATAGCCTCTAGCTATTTTGTAAAGGACCAAAGTTGCCTCTTTGCTGGTGAAATCTCCTCTCTTGCGGCTGTTGGTTTCGGCCCGGTTCTGTTCCAAGAGCGCATCTGCTCGGTCCCAGTCGGGCTCAGGACTGCTGAGCTCAGGATTGCTGAGCTCCTTCGTAAGATTGGAGCTCAAGAGCGTACTTTTCCTTGGAATTGGGTTGGATAGAGTCCTCTGGGTCATCTTCTTGGAAATTATATTCATCATGGTATAAAAAAAGATGGTATCCGTGTAGTGGTTGAGGTATACCAGATAAGTGAAGAGATAATAGGTGTCAAGCTGATTGAAGCTTGCTGTTGCAGCAACAGCTCATCTGCAGATTTCTGCCCGTATTATAATATTTTTGCGGAGCTACGACACCACCAAAGGAAACCAGCCGGGGATGCGTGCAGTACCCATCTTCAGAGCCTTACTTTGATGGCGAGGCTGTGAATGCGCCGTGAATGCATGCCGGCATGCTGGCATACCTACTTTTACGCCACCAAACTAGTGCGGTTACATTTCTTGCTACATGAGCTCTCTCATGCAATGTAAGCTTTATTATGGCCCACTCACACACAGCTTAAAAGCAATATATGGGGGCTGAAACTGGTACTTGACCCCGATGTACTGACAACCAGCACCTCAGCCTGATCGGCAGCCCGCCTACAATCGCCCGCGATCAGACCGGGAGGCGCAGCTCAATGTCTTGGACCTGCACATTCACTTTTGAGCTACTAGTGATTATTTTAGTACAGGCAGCTGAATCGTGCCTGCCGTGGCTATGGAAGGCAAAAGAAACGAGCTTTTGGGTCGCGGAACGGACGAAGGATTAAGCCGGGCATCTCATATATACCTCTTGTGAATCGAATAAATCCAGACCAGTGAGCCTAAATCAACATGAGCATCAATTAGTCGGGCAATCCCAAGACTTACTTGCTTATTCATTCTTTTTTTTTCCCCACGCAGAAAACACACGACCACGACGATGGCAGCTATTCAAAGTCGCCCTCATCTACAAGTTGGCAGTTCGCCAGCATCCCCTGCCTCTCCATCCACAGCTGCCCATCAAACTCAGCTCGTTGGTTTTGTGCCAGGTTCCGCGGAATTCTTGGCCAATAAACTTCAGGGCAATCTCAACTGTGGCCACTTTCCGAAGTACCAAGTTGACCCCAACAATGGCAGATATCCAAGTCGCTTAGGTTTCTTCCATGAGTCGAGCTCTGACGGCCGTTTCAGCGTTCTTGAGACAAACAGGCTCTGTAAAAACTGTCTTGAGGTCGCTGTCCCAGGAACCTTCAACTTCTGGTCCTTGGCATTGGCCTTCCCCACTCAGCCGGGATGGCTAAAGCCAACGTCGACAGAACATAGCTATCCACAAGCTTTTCTGGTCGGAAGAGAGGGCTTCCATCTAGGCTCTACACCAGCTCGCCAGTCAGTTCCAGCTGCAAACCCATTGAGGATCCTCGCTATCCCCAATGTGGCCAACGCCAGGGAAGCATGGGATTGGTTGCAGATGGAGCGAAAGCCCTTCTACATAGACCAACTTCACATCATACAAGGATGGAGTTCTCTTCGTGAGAAGTCGGCAGCTGTTGATTCCAAAATCGTGGAGAGAAGTGGAATTGTATTCGTTCCAGCTCCGCCGACTCAACCGATCGATCCCCAATCACCCCCGCCAAGCAATCTCTCTTCCGGCACCCATACGGCTAATCAAATCTCATCGACTGTGACTGTGACTGTATCTACGCCAGTTGAAAGTTCCATTCGCAAGTCCAAGAAGTCGTCTTCCAAAACGAAGAAGACTTCTTCAAGCAAGGACTCAACCCAACCCAGCTCCATCGCCTCAGGCATTACTCGCACAGAGGATTTGAACAATGTCCTGTTGCTCTCTGAGACGCCCTCGAGCCCAGCAATTATGCAATCTTCGGGGTCTCATAAGAGTAAGAAGACTAAGAGCCGAAAGGTTGAAGTTACGGGCTTGGATCAACCAGACGCCAAGATGACCAATAATTTCAGCATCATTCGGCATGAGGCAAAAATTCCGAGTCTTGATTCCAGTGGAACTTCAAGTCCGCCCATGTCTTCTCATTTGGCTACCCCATCCCCAGTCTTAGTGCAGCCAGCAACGAAGCCTAGGTCAGCAACGAAGACTAGGTCAGCAACGAAGACTAGGTCAGCATCCACGAGCAAGATAGTCCATTCAGAACACAGATTACCCCTCTCCAAATCTACAACCACTCCCAGGTCAAATTCAACACCTGAGATGCTTAGCTCGAAACAAGTCGTTTCTATTGATCAACGACTCGGCGAGTTAATTAGTAGCACAGCCACATCAAAAAACACCGTTGTCTTCTCAACCACCGATATGGAGAGTAAGAGTGCGTCCAAAGGGGCCAAGGATGATGGTATCCTAGCGGGATCTCATAGGAAAGCTACCACTGAAGTATCCTACTCATACACGAGCAACTGGGGCCGACACGACCCAATCCCTTTTGACAGCTCAACCCAGATGCCATCGCTCTTCGATTACAATCGGAGAGCTGAAAATAAAAAGGCAATCAAATCGCTTCGAGCGCCGCTGCCACTTGAGACGTTACTGGGGAAGGATAAGACATTCTCTTCTGAATCGCATTCCAGCGCTCAGGACCTCATGTTCATATTGGACTCAGGAGTCTCAGCTTCGAAAAAGAAGGAAACGGCAACCATTCCAAAGGCCTCTGCTGATTTTGTCGAGGCGATATTCTCTGCATCTGGAAGGCCATCTGATGGTAAACCCTTGATGAACGGACCAGCCATTAGCAAGCCACCTGGGCCTAAAGCGTCCGACACCAGCAAAGAGAAAGATAAAAAGGAGAAAGACAAAAAGGAGAAAGATAAAGAGGAGAAAGATGCCCAGAAGACGAAATCCAAACTGGATAAAGACTCGAACAAAACAAAATCTGATTCCAAAGCCAAAATTAAAGGCGAAAAGGCTTCAAAGGAGAAGAAGTCTGAGAAAGCCGCATCTGGGCATGGTTCTGGATCAGGAGGGAAGGACTCGGGCTCTCGAAACAACTCTGGTAATTCGCAAAGCTCGAGGGGCCTTTCACTTCCCACGGGCGGGTCAGGAGGGAGCAAGCAGAAGTCAAGTTCTCATGATTCCAGCGGTTCGTTATTCGGATCAGGAAAAGACAAGAAGTCAACGAAAAGCAAACCACATAAAGACTCCAACGACTCTTCTTCGAAATCTGATCATGAAAAACCACATAAGAAGAAGCACAAGAAGTCAACCAAGAACAAACCCCACAAGGACTCCAGTGACACTTCTTCAGATTCTGATGAAAACTCAGCTGAGGACGATGATGAGGAGTTGCACGAAGATTCTGAAAGCTCTCCTTCTGAGGCTGGTCATGGAGATCCCCATGATTACCATGGTTCTGATTCAGAATCGGAGATCTCGCCTACCTCTCAAGCCTCTCAACCGGACGCCAATACCAGTGAGGACGAGATGGGCCCATCAATTGAGCCCATCACCAACCCGCTCTCGGCCTCATCCGCAGGGGATGTGACTATTTTTGCCATTCAGATGAACGAAATTAATGCTGGTAATTATCCATCAGCCACAGATGAAGTCTACCCAGAAACTATGTCGCAACCAACCAAGACAAACACGAATACATTACCGGGTCAGGAAAATAACACCGATCTGGGACCTTCGCCTGCTCCCCTGAGTGAAAATGGCCCGCAAGCTTCGCTCTCGCAAGAGAGCACGGACAATCCTGGTCCAGCTCCCTTGCAAACGAACCAGACGAATGCAGAGACTTCTCCCGTCGATGTCAAACCAAGCTCTCCATCTCAATTTGATTCTACCAGCACAAAGCCCGAATCGGGGGGGCCGAAGGAGACTGAACAATCCTTTGGGTCACAGCCAGTCGGAACTAACGCGGAACCCCCATTGAAGTCAGCTGCCCCCAGCGCCGTGCCCGCATCAGAACAGCCATTAGTGGAGTCAAGCGCAACCTGCACAGTGTCTGTATTACAACAGCCCCAGTCAAAGCCAGAGGCGCCGGTATCCCAGCCATCTGGAGGTAATCCGGAACCCGCCTTATCCCCTTTTGGGGGATCAAACGGCGCTTCTTCTGCTAAGCAACCAGGGCAAGAGCCAAACAAATATTCGCAACCATCTATTTCTGCAAATAAACCCCCGGGTATTGCTCCAGATAGCTCCGTAGGTGCCCCAGCAAAACCTCCGGGTCAAGAAAATGGGCATGGTGGCATGAATCCCGGGGGAGCTGCGGCGGCTGGTGCCGCCGGTGTTGTGGTCGGTGCGGCAGTGACCACAATAGTCATCAATGCTGGAAATGATGATGACAATGATGTATCAGATCGCGCTTCTTTCTCTGGATCATCCGATTATGGCGATTACACCAGCAATGCAGATGATGATTCTCAAGGACGAATTGACTCTAGGCCAGTCTCGCCAGGAGATGAAGAAAACCAATCGGGTCACTACAGTGATGGATCTGATGACGAAAAATTATCTTTTGGAAACGATGCTGATTCGGATGGAGACTCGTGCTATTACCACGAGAATGGCGACTGGTCTCACCATGATATCGACAATGTGCACCACGGTGGTTCGGATGGAGGCTCTGATTCAGATGCAAAGTCGGATGCCAGCTTGCACTCCGATATTTCCCCGCAGATTGAAGCACTTGCGGATAACGCCACTAGGTTCTGGGATGAGCATGTTACAGACCACGAGCATTACACAGATAGAGATGATTCTTCGTTGTCTGAAAGTTCTAGCCATGATAACGACGAATCAGACTCGGACAGCGACAATCACAGCGCGTCAGGCTCGGACAGCGATGATGATGACATGTCCAACCAGTTAAGTGATAATTCTGATCATCACCCCGAGCCGGAATACCACATATCTTGTGATGAATCAGCCCATAGCGACTCAGGATCTGAACTCGGTGATCAATTCGAACAAGACGATGATCTGGAGGATTCTGACGCATTAAATGAAGAATTCTCGGGTGGTTCGGATGGGGGTTATGGCGGTGAGGTCAGTGATGGAAGCGACGACGATGATAGCAACGATGAGGAGGAGAGCAACGATGAGGAGGAGAGCAACGATGAGGAGGAGAGCAATGATGAGGAGGAGAGTAACGATGAGGAGAGCTACGAAAATGATGAACCTGAGAGTGATAACGAAGGATATAGTGATGCCGAAAGTGATTGATGGGACAGTGGGTGGTTCAAAGCATAATTTGGGCACACGCGCTGAGGTTTCCGTTTTACTCCATGGTAGTTAGTTATCGGGTTTTGATGCTCTCACTCCACTCATTCCCTTTTTTCACCACGGGTCTCATAAATTACTCTTAAGTTTTATTCTTTAGTTCATATATCCATCGTATCTCGATTTCATTCTTTTCTTTATCTTGATTTGCTGCACCCTGTCATGCAAACATTCGCGAAAAGGTCCGCGTCGGGTGAGCTGCAGTCAGCACGCCACAGCAGAAGGGTCAGAGTCGCTGCAACGGCAATCTCCCCGAAAGGCCTTGAAAATGACGAGGCCGAGCATGGATAGTGACCCGCAGACGGTAAAATGAAAGATATTGAGCCCTGCGAGTTCAGGTCCTGCCGAAGGCTCGGGTGGAATTCATGCCACATACCCTATACCTACTAAATGCGAGTGTCAGAATAAGGAACACCCCAGTAAATCAAAATATCGATCGAAATCCATTTCGACCCGAGTTTTGGAGAGTTTGGAAACCCCAGAGAAAATAAATGAGAAGGAATAGAATCCAATACAAAAGAGCCCTTAAACCATCCAAGTATTAATGCATCCTCTAACACCACACCAATGTCATAGCATTCATTAACCCACTACTGCAGCAGTTCCGTACAAATGAACACTAAAGCGTTTGTTTGATCTAATTCTACTGTAGGGTCTAGATCATAAACCGTATTTGCACTGCACATTAGCACGGTACAAATTCCCTATTGTTCGGTGCAAAGGGTCTTTGATATCCAAAAACCACGTCGTCAGCGTCTAAGCGTTGGCTTTTTCATTCAGGCCGGGGGTGTTTTCGCTTGAGGATGTAATGGTCTACTGGTATTCCGATCGGCGCCATGGCGCCTTTCCCCAATTGGATAACATGGTACGCAAAGGGCATGGGTTCTTGCACCGCTAGAATGAAGGTGAGCTAGACCCTTTCGATTAGATCATGGTCCGCGGAAAGTTTCCAACCAAACGATGGCGTCAACCAGATAAGCTACAGCACCGAAACAATTCAATCTTCAACTATTATTTCCGACAGCTAGATGTTTTTAAATTGCGACGATAGAATTTCCTCATGGAATTCTGATGTATTGACCACTGCTCTTGTCCTGGCCCCGACCGCACAGAGCGAAGTAGGCATCGCAGCATTTCTTTCTAAGTCCCGTGATGGGATACCACATACTAGATTCTCGCGACGTGTTTGCGTATTGGAATAGCATGAATGCAAGATTTGAATAAAGGGAGCACCCAGCCTTGTAATTGAATGACTATGCTATAGGCTCAAGTCCGACTTCGGGAGGATAACCCCGCGCATATCGGCCACAATCGGCTGTACAGTTTGTTCAGGGCGTCGTGTCCGCATTAGCTCGAGTGGAGACGGACCTGGTCCGGAGGCGGAGAGGCGATAACCACCTTGACCGTTCATTCAACGTATAAGAGTTGGACTTGCTCTTCTTTTGAATCGTTTCATTCTCGATTGGCAGGTACAGTAACTTGGCTCAGAGTCTGTTAAACGCAATTGCATTATATACCTATCTGAATCAACATGTCCAACACTATCGTCGTAGTCGGGTATGAATTGATCGCACATTGCCACTCATTCTCATCGACTGACTACCCCGAACAGCGCTGGCGTCTCTGGACTGACGTCGGCCTTGTTACTGTCCAAGAACCAGGCCAATGCCGTCACTGTAGTAGCCAAGCACATGCCTGGTGATTACGACATAGAATATGCGTCACCATTCGCTGGTGCCAATATTGTGCCGTGAGTTTTAGATTGCGGGTTTCTATAGCCAATGACCAACTAACATGACCCTGCAGCATGGCTACTGAGGCTAACAAGCGATGGGAGTCTCGCACTTGGCTGGAGCTGAAGAGACTGACCGAGGAAGTCCCCGAAGCGGGAATCCACTTCCAGAGTACGTAGCCCCGTTGCTGATTGAGACTTCTGCTCATCATGCATTCTAGAATGTCACATCCAGAGGCGCACAGTTGATGTGGAACAGACGGGAGGTTCCAACTTCCCTGATGCCGCCTTCAGCCCTAGCCCGTGGTACAAGGAGATCTTTGACGACTTCCGCGAGCAGCACCCAAGCGAGGTGACGCGCGGGTACGACACTGGTTGCGAGTACACGGGAGTGTGCATCAACACAGCCATCTATCTCCCCTGGCTGGCCGGCCAGTGCATCAAGAACGGTGTCGTCCTGAAGCGCGCCATCCTGTCTGACATTGCGGAGGCCAAGGGCCTCAGCCACACGGGAAAGGCAGCCGGATTCATCGTCAACGCGACGGGGCTGGGATCTCTCAAGCTCGGGGGCGTCATGGACACCACCATGGCACCGGCCCGCGGGCAGGTTGTCCTGGTGCGCAACGAGAGCACACCGATGCTCATCTGCTCCGGCACGCCGGATGGGCGTGGCGAGGAAATGTACCTGATGCAGCGCGCTGCCGGCGGCGGCACTATTCTAGGCGGAACCTACATGATTGGAAATTGGGAGTCCCAGCCCGATCCCAACATTGCTGCTCGCATCATGCAGCGTATCGTGACTGCTCGGCCCGAGATAGCCAACGGCAAGGGAGTCGCGGGACTTAGCGTCATCCGCCACGCCGTCGGCCTGCGGCCCTGGAGAAAGGACGGCGTGAGACTCGAGGAAGAGCGTCTGGACGACAATACATGGATTGTGCACAACTATGGCCATTCCGGCTGGGGATACCAAGGGTCGTATGGCTGCGCTGAGAGAGTGGTGGAGCTTGTTGACAAGGTCGCTAACGCCGCCAAGTCCAAGCTATGATGTACCTAGCCGATTATCAAATAATGACAGAGCGTTGTTTCCATCTCAGTTGCCATTGTTGTCGGCTCTGTTCCGCTGTCTTGCAGATTCTCATATTCCTAGTGCATCTTGCATTGTCTCGTTTTATTCTCAGGTGGAACGGTGGGACAATGGGTTGAAGGGGAGGACCGGGGTTATGCAGGTCGCGGGGTTGCAAGGAAGCTCAACTGAGCTCCACGTCTCCCGGCACCTGCCACGCGAGGCTCTGCACCATCACCAGCCAGCGGGCGCAACACCATGACGCAACCCACGATGCCAATCCACACCAAGGCGATACGCTTCGTCGTGGACGTCGCCAATGGCCGACACGCGCTTTCCGCTTTGATCCCGCTGGCCTTGTGGCTGGCGGACGCAGTTCTCTGCGGTCTGATCATTTGGAGGATCCCCTGTAAGTGTCACTGTGGCCAGTTTTTGGAGCTCCCCAGCGCGACCAGGTGAGCTAACCCGCCGCGCGCATAGATACCGAAATCGACTGGGTCGCGTACATGGAGCAGGTCGCGCAGTTTGTTTCAGGCGAGCGAGACTACACTAAGATGGAGGGCGGCACTGGTCCCCTCGTCTACCCGGCGGCGCATGTTTACACTTATACGGGATTGTACTACATTACGAATGAGGGCAAGGACATCTTCCTAGCGCAGCAACTCTTTGCCGTACTGTACATGGCAACACTCGCGCTCGTCATGCTCTGCTACTGGAAAGCCAAGGTAGGTTCCCAATGGAGCAATGGGGAGAGACAATGCTGATCATGACTTTGGTTCACTAGGTCCCGCCTTACATCTTCCCTCTCCTTATCCTTTCGAAGCGACTCCACAGTATTTTCGTGCTCCGGTGTTTCAACGATTGCTTTGCCGTCTTCTTTTTCTGGTTGGCCGTATACTTTTTCCAGAGGAGGTACTGGACCTTTGGGAGCTTTGCATACACCTGGGGTCTGGGAATCAAGATGACGCTGCTACTGGTGCTTCCCGCGGTGGGCGTTATTCTCTTTTTAGGACGGGGCTTCAGCGGCGCTCTTCGCCTCGCCTGGTTAATGGCCCAGGTCCAGTTCGCAATCGCGATTCCGTTCTTGTCCAACAATCCCCGTGGTTACCTTGCTCGGGCTTTCGAATTGTCTCGTCAGTTCAAGTTTGAGTGGACCGTTAACTGGCGCATGCTGGGCGAGGAGTTTTTTCTTAGCAAATCGTTTGCTTTGGTTCTGCTTGCCTTCCACGCTACGGTGCTCGTCATTTTCATTGTCTCGAGGTGGCTTCAGCCTGCCGACCGATCGCTTTTTGCCATGATCCCGTCCTTCCTGCAATTCAAATCACCCTTCACGCAAGCAGAGGAGATGCGCATCTCGCACTACGTCAACCCCGAGTACGTCATGACTACCATGCTCTCCGCCAATGTTGTTGGCTTGCTCTTTGCGCGGTCGCTCCACTACCAATTTTACGCATATCTCGCGTGGGCCACGCCCTATTTGCTGTGGCGGGCCACGCGCAGCCCACTGGTCGTGTTCCCTCTCTGGTTCGCTCAGGAATGGGCGTGGAATGTTTTCCCGAGCACCGACAGTAGCTCATCTGTCGTTGTGAATGTCATGCTCATCACGGTTGTGTTGGCGTATCTCGGGACCGATGAGTCCAGTGTGCCCCGGGCGCAGGCTCAGGGTGCCAAGGTCAAAACCAAGTAAAGGATAGTTGCAAAATAAAAATCATTCATCGTCTTCAGAGTCACTAGGAGGCATCTTGCCAACGTTTGATTCCTCTTCAGAGTCGCTGATATTGTATGCATTCTTGGAGAATTCCTTGGGCCTGATATATGAATGTTAGTCGGTCCCGATCCAGTGTTAAACCGACGGCAAGGGTTCTCTCACCAGTAGGCCTGTTTGCGCCAGAGTTTCTCGTCTCGCACAATGTTCACAATTTCCCCCATGGCTCGGGTATCGTTCTTAACGTCCGTGTAGATGTCGGCCAAGACAAAGCCACCCCGCTTGATCCAAATAGTGTTGCGGAACCGCTGCGCCAGTTCCAGAATGATGGGTTTAGTGTTGGGGAGCTCACATGCGAACAGGTTGTTACCCTCAGGCTTTACCACGCGAACGACAGTCTGGTTAGGCTCAAGAACATCCGGCGGAGTGATGGACTCCTCGGCTGCGGCCAGAACATTGCGCTTAGGTCTCCCCATGTTGAAAAAAGAAAAAGAACAAAGGTCTACTGCAGTCAATCCACGTTGAAGAGCTGCCGTCGCAATCGGTAAATTTTTTTGGTGTTCACCGTGGGGTTGTTGTAAAACCATGGAGGGGTAGGCTACGGATAGACCAATGGCCTCGTTAACGGAATCCGACCAATCACTTTGTGGAGCAAACGAGTGGGCTTGCTGGGTTATCGTTCGCCAGCCGCAGGGGTAGGTTCTAGTGCGGAACTGCTGAATCTGGACTCCGCAACTGACCTATCAGCGCGGTGCCTCACCGTCGGGACAGCAATTAGTCTTGAGATTTGACCGAGAGCACGACGCCACCAGGCCATGTTTTTGTTATCTGCGTTCGATGTCTCGGGCTATTTTCGTTTCCTCCCCTAGACAGGCGGCTCAGCTTGAAACGCCATGGCTTCGATTAACGGGTAGCTAGTCAATGGAAGCCTCCGGACCCTCCTCCCGTGGCAGCACCGTTCTTCTTTGTCAGCTCAAAGGCCCGAATCTCGACAGGGCCGGATTGCGTAGCCAACTCCGTGGCTACCTCACCCATCAGTCCTTTCTGACCGGTGGAGACTGGTCACCTGGAGCGAGGATTTTCCCATTCACCTGGCATCCTTGCTGCAAGAGTGGTCACCAGGCGTATTCAGCAGGCTTTTGCCCGGACCGGGGCCTGCCGATAATGAATGCGGATTTCACAGGGTGTGGGAGGGGGGGAGAGGCCACTTACAGGATTGAATCGTGAAACGGGATGTGAGCGGATAAATAAACCAAGGTGGTGTTCTTGACCCATATTTCGCCGCATCTCGACCCAATTTTATGGGTTGGTGTATTGCTTAACTCTGCGAGCTTGGGAGCTATCGTGGCGGCTCATGATTCCGGACCACCACATTGCACCATGTTTCCTTGCGGGGTCTGGGGATGGCTGTTAGGAGACCTAATGGCTGGCCGGAGCCGTTCTGGCTGAGTGCTAGGCTCTCTCCACCCCCCTGGCCGTTTTCTCTTTAAGCAACTTCCCAGCCGATTGGGACCTGGTTCTTTTCCCACAAATATTCAGTTGGCAAGCCGTCATCATGGAGTCCGTGATGCTTCAAAGCTTTGTTCACGTTCAGCCCTCCCACCCCGAGTCGTCTTCGGAGGAGCTGTACCGTCCTCTGACGGCACCGGCCCGGGCTGTTCCAAGGACGTATCCTGGAGCTCCCCAGCCGGAGCCGTTCGAATACCATCGTATGCCCAGCTATACTAGCATCGGCTCAGAGGCCACAACTCCCACTACCGAAGCCGATCTCGAGATGAGCCGAGCACCAACCCCGGTTCCATCTGCGGACGTGATGCCGACTGTTTGGGAACCCTACATGAACCGTTTCCGGCTTCTGTCTGCCGGCCTGGCCAGCGTAGGTATGGCCCTCAGCGACAGCGCAGCTGGTGCCTTAATCCCCTATATGGAAAAGTAAGCTGGCTTATCAAACGCAACCGGCTGAAATACACTGACTTTTCTTCAGATACTACGACATCGGCTACGGCGTTGTATCTCTCATTTTCGTTGGCCAGGCGCTGGGATTTGCCATCTCTGCCATTGCCCTGGATTCATTACGAGCGAAACTCGGTCGAGCCAAAGTTCTCGGGTTGGCACAAGGTCTATTGGCGTTGGCCTTTATTGCCCATGTCACTGGAGCGCCCTTCCCTGTCGTTGTCTGTGGTTTCTTTGTTGTTGGCTTCAGCAACGGTGTCAACGTCGCAATCTCCAATCTGTTCTGTGGTAGTATGCAAAACGGGACAGTTATGTTGGGATTGATGCATGGCGTATACGGGTTGGGAGGCACCGCTGGCCCCCTTATAGCCACTAGCATTGTCGCAAATGCGGGTGCTTCCTGGACACAATACTATATAATCACACTCGGGATTGGTGCCATCACTCTTGTTCTTGGTCTGTGGTCTTTCTGGAGATATGAAAAGGAGTTGTCCCCAATCGCCCGGGCCAGAGAGAATGCGCCAGACCAATCAGTCTTGTATTCTATGGCTGGGGTAATACAGCTTCGTGTCGTCCTTCTCGGCGCTGTATTCATCTTCTGTTACCAAGGGGCCGAAGTTTCGATTTCAGGCTGGGTCATCTCGTTCTTGATCAATGCCCGTGGCGGCGACCCAGCCCGTGTTGGCTATGTCACTGCCGGTTTCTGGGCCGGCATCACAATCGGCCGATTCCTTCTGTCTGGCCCCGCGCAACGCATTGGAGAGAAGAATTTTGTCTATGCCTTGACAATTGGCGCTCTCATCTTTCAAGTACTCGTCTGGTGGGTGCCCAATATTGTGGGCGAGGCCGTGGCTTTGGCCATCGTCGGTTTGCTCCTGGGACCAATTTACCCCTGTGCACAAGCTGTGTTTATGCGTTCCATGACACGGGGGGAGGCACTCAGTGGTGTGGCCGCCATCAGCGCGTGTGGAAGCATGGGTGGTGCAGTTGCGCCATTCATGACCGGATTGCTCGCGCAGGCCATCGGGACCTGGGTCCTGCATCCCATTGTGATATTCTTGTTTATTGTTATGCTGGGGTGTTGGTACTGCATTCCAGCTGAGAACAAGAGAGAGGAGTGAGCAGTATGCGGTCTACAACACTTGGCAAACGAACCATTTTACGTGACGGGACATTGGAATTGATCAACGAGGATTAGAAACGATTTAACAAATACATGACAATATTAAGATACCAAGACTATGAAGGCGAAAAGGAAGGCAAATACAAACGGAGTTTTGAGGATATGAACACTGAAACCTTATGTTTTGTTTCTAGGGTAATTGAGTTTTCTAATAAATCTAATCGAGTCTAAAACCAAAGACTGCTCCTGTCTATCATGCAATTCAATACCAGCTTTCTCCTGGCTGTTAATAATAGACACTATCCATGTTACCTCTATATTCTTAATCATTAGACCCAGACCATCTTGCACGTGGCCTTAATCAGGTCTTAAAAGCTATTAAATGCGACCTCGGGCGGCATCCTTCACGGACAGAGTGCCGGCAGCAATATCCTTGCAGGTCTCAAGAATGCTGGACCAGTCTCGGAATGTAACAAAGGGAACCTTTTCGTTTTCGCACCAGGTGACGAGATCTTTGGGTTGCATCAGCGATGGGGTCACTTTCTACAACTAGATGATTGGGGTTAAATGGACTCACCCTTGTCAGCCTTTGCAAAGAGCAGGTCTGTCTCCTTGGCGGCAGAGAGATCGGAAACACCGTCACCGGCGTAGAACATTGTGGGTCGGTTGGGAAGGGACGAGTACTTGCGGATCTCGATGGATTTGTCGTGGCCGTGGATGCTGTGGTGGGGTTAGCTCCGTGTCTGAGTCATGATGGTTGAACACACCTGTCGTCGTGGAACGTGATCTTCCAGCCTCCCTTTTCATTAATGCTCTTCCCCTCTTGGGCAGCCACGTTGTTGCTGACAATCTGAATGTCCCAACCGGGTCCAAGCAGGGTGTCCAGAAGCGCGCGAATGACGGGCTCCATGCCGCCACTCAGAATCACAATAGGAACGTTGTTCTCCTGGGCCCAGTCGTAAAACTCCTTGAAGCCGGGGTCAAGCTTGATGTTCTTGAGGAGTATGTCGAGGCACTCGTTGAAGGGGGTGTCGATTGAGTCAAGCATCTCAACAAATGAGTCGCGGAAGTGCATGCGGTTGTAGAGGACCTCCTGGTTCAGCTCCTTACGGCGTTCAGTGCCGAAGCCTAGGTTGTCCGTCATGAAATCATTGGAATCGGTTGTAGTAACGGTGCCATCGAAGTCGGTGAAGAAAATGAAGCGCGGGTTGGTCTTGAGCGCGGGGGTGTCTGCGTTGAGGGAACCCATGATGAATAACTGTGTTTGATGCGGTTGCGTGTACTCTGGTGAATGATACTCCTCTATGATGGATGTCTAAGGCTGTTATTACGTGCTGAACGAGCGAGAGAGGTCGGTCGGGTCGTACAGCTTAAGGGGATATGGATATCAACAAAAAAAAAGAGTTGAAGTGGGATGGATGGACGAGGATTTCACAGCACCAAGGTGGGGGAGGGGTAATTCTTCACGGTGATAAAGATGATATCGGACTACGCAGAAACAGACACACCGAGCAGGCAGACCTAAAAAGGCCAATTGAGAGGCAGCAGTGTTTATTGATCCAAATCGTTGCATTAGCAGAAAAAAACGCATAATATAACCTTGACCGGGCCTTGGCCTGGTTTCCTTAGGACTCTTCCTGGCGCCTGTTCTGTCGTCATTGCATTGCCAAGTTGGGAGTTGGGATTGGACCGGCCATGATAGTGGAGCGAGAACCCCTCCACACCACGCCAATAGATGCCGCACAGCGCGCCAACGCCCCGCCGCAGCTCGCTGCCGCACCCCTGGAGCTGCCCTGGAACCCCCAACGTCAAGGCGGTGATGGAAACGGCTAAGCCCAGTGGCAGAAAATGCGCCAGTACCCGACAACGGCCGCAGCCGGGGCTCGGACCATCCGTCGCAATTATCGCCATTCTTGAATTCAACCAAGCGCGAAAAGCCGGGACCTTGAACGGCAACACGACGCCAGCGCCCGCCATTCGGTTCCTGCAATGCAGCCGATCGCTCGCCCGGTGGCCCGGCTTGTCTGGGGCCACGCAAGGCTGGGACTCGACCGGGCTGCGTGGCACGGCAAGGCCTCGGGATTGGGTCCCGCCAGCACCCTCGGTCCAACCATTTGTGTGCGATGCACGGGACAGGCCATAGGGGCTCGCGGGCGATTATACTCGACCCAAATCCCGCCAAGTGGCTCAGGTGCATCATCGAAACCGTCGACGGAAAGCCAAGCGGACCGCAAGCTCGAAACCGAACCGATCGACCTCCTCCGTCTTGTATCAGCCAAATTTGAGGATGCGAAGCCAGACCAGACAAAGCCAGACCAGACAAAGCCAGATAACGCTAAGGCCGAAGAGGCGAGGACGGACAGCCTCGACTCTCAAAGCATCAGCCCCAACAAAGAACCGACTCATGAGCTCCCTTCGTGGGCAGAGGCGCGTCGTACCAAAGTGACACAAAAGTTTAGCGAAATAATGGACAAGTTCCAGACTCGCGCCCTTCATGCCACCCAGACCTTGAATGACATCACTGGATATACCGGAATAGAAAAGATCAAGAAACAAAATGCTGTGCTGGAAGATGAGCTTGCCGAGGCGCACGAGCGTGTCCGAACCTGCCGTTTGGCGTACAAGACATCTAACACGAAACGAGCCGGCACCCAGCGAGAGGTCACTACTCTGCTGGCCCGCAAGGACTCCTGGACGCCTTTGGACCTGGAGCGATTCACCGAACTGTACCGGACGGACCACATACTCGAAAACGAAGTTGCAGCCTCACAAGAGGCTCTTACGGAAGCCGAGGCTGAGGAGCAGAATCTGAACCAGCGACTCAATGCAGGAATCTTGAGGCGGTACCATGAGGAGCAAATCTGGAGTGATCGTATCCGAAGGGCCAGTACTTGGGGTACTTGGGGCTTGATGGGTATGAACTTTGTGCTCTTTGTTATTCTGCAGTTTGTGGCAGAGCCGTGGAAAAGGAGAAGATTGGTCAAAGGCGTTGTTGCGGAAGAGAAGGCGGCCCTGGAAGAAGTCCGAAGCCAGCTTGAACAGCTTAGGCTAGTTGTCGAGAAGCGGGACATGGTCATCGAACCACACTTGACGAATGCTGTCGAGGCGGGAGTAGAAGCCGTACCGCAACCGGTTAAAGGACCTGCGGAGCCCCAAATCGCTTTTGCGCCCGTTCATGTTGATTCTGCAGTTGAGGAAGTGGTAGAAACAACTGCTACTGAGGTGTCTGGATGGCAAGCCAAGCTGAAGGAGGCGGGCATCGACCTTCATAAATGGCGAGCCACGGCGGAGGATCTGTACAGCGACCGACGCATAGACCTGCGGATGAGGGACGCCTCACTTTTAGCACTCCAGGGTGCCCTTGCCGGAGCAGCATTGACGGGAAGCATTGTGTTGCTTGTGGTGCGAAAATCTTGAACTCCTGAGTGTTCAGATATAGCACCCCCACCTGTATAACTGTACCATCTAACGTCACCTGTACAATAATAGCATCGGGAATTTTCATCTTTAGACATCACTACACTATGGGATCAGCTCTATGAGTTGTAATATTTAGAAATAGATGGCCGTTGCTCATTCAATATAAATTGTCAAGCAAACGACGTCACCCCACATCACAAAATCTGAGAATGACCACATGAGCCTCACCCCACCAAATTGACAGTTTGACGGGAATCGCAACCAATCGGGAAGATGCATTATGCATGACCACCACTGAGGCTGTCAGTCATGAATTGGTAGGGCTGAAAACTAGATAGGGGCGGCGGTAGACTTTATCACGGGAACCCATGAGAAACGATAACAGTTTTCGGACCTGTGGCTGTAGAGTTTAGGGCGAGATGGGGGCACGAAGTTCCCGTGTGGGCGGTGCAAGCAGAGCGAGCAAAATACGGCGTTGAACAGGACCAGCTACTTGATAAGCATCAGGTGTTTAAACAAAGGTCAGATGGCAAACGGGAATGGATGATCCTACGGCCCGGTGGGGGAGCGGTCTGACCCGGCTTGTCGTTGTTGGTGGTGTTGTTGATGGAGTCCTGATTGAGCAAGGGGTGCAGACTTAACAGCAGTGGCGTCGTCATCAGGACTCACCGTAGCGTGTTGCGCCACGCTTTCTTTAGATCAAAGAGGGCTCGCTTTCACGTGCCACCGAAAAACCGTTTTTGAGAAGAGGCAAAAAATGCCCTGCGTCTGGTTGTGGGCGGGACGGGCTTGCTGTGGCTTTGAACGTTTGCGCTGGTATGATGATACGGAGTGACGAGGGAGGGGGAGCAAGCGCTGCAAATGTGGCGGTGGAGCCGCGGGGGGAAAGATGCGGAGCGGAACGAAATGTGGACTTGGATGGAGATTTTCCCACAGCGATACGAATGATTTTTGTCATCCTGTTTAGGCGGTGACAAGGCTTTCAGGGTTTGTTGTCGAGTCCTGTTGCGCGTAGGTGGTACAGTTGGTGGACCTCTGGTAGGGGAGTCGTGCATATCGCGCTCGTTTCAAGGAGGGTGGAGGAAAGCAAGGACAAAGTGAAAAGTCCTACGATGTCCTAGGACTAGACGTGCAAGGTTCGGCCTAATACGGAGTTGTGCCTGAATTATAAGAGATCGACATGTTGACCTGGGTGGGCATGGCCACACTTGAGGAGCTGGGGTGTGGAATCATGACATTTCTAGCATGTCGATATGGCTCCCTCTTTCGTTTGGCTGATCCGTTCTGCAATTAAATTAATTCGTTGTGTCATGTGTGTTTTAGGACAACGTGTGACATGTGCAGGCTGTCCCAGGCCCTCAATCGCCACCATCTGTGCGCCTGGCATGTAAACGCCTCGAAATTAGATGCATCTGGGCCAGCTCATGCTCTCATCCTAGCATTGTGCCTGGCATATACGTGGGTGCTCACAGATTGATTGGAGATGGCAGGCGGTAGAATTTTCCGAGCTAAACCGCAGAGTATGCATCACATTGCATGTCACGCCCATAGGCTCCGGTGACATGGTGTTCGTCTCAGCTCCATTCAGCTCCGCTTAGTTGCGACTGTTGTGACCTCCCCAGAAGACCGTTCGGATGGGAATCTCCGAGGTGGCCGTTGACATTGGTGCCCCGGCATGCAAGCAGGGCGCCAAAGGGGACGGAGAGTCGCATTGTGTATACTTGACGACGGGAGATAACACATGATTGGGCTGACGAAGCTTGGGACGGCAGATACATAAGAGCTACCTACCAACATGCCGATGGGGCGGGCGGGAAGATTATTATGTGAGTGCCCAACAACTTACAAGGAAGCACGCACCAGCCAGCCGCACGTGGAGTTAGCAGCTACGGTACACCAGTGTATGGAAGTACCTGACGGCTCACCCCATGCTGTGCTGTGCCGGCCAGTTGTGTGTAGCTTGCCCCGAAGTCCGAAATCCGAGATTGACTAGGACTCGTGTGCCAGAGAGGCGCAGAAGAGCAGTAGATCAACGAGTCACTCAGTTGCTTAGCGGGCTGGCTCTCCTAATCTCCAGCTGAAAGAAGAAAAGAACTTGAGCGTCCTACAGCTGTGTGCCTCGGAGGTAAGTGCAGGTACCTATATGCAGGCAGGCTGGGAATAAGGAGGGGAAAGTAAATGCCATCTTGGCCCATGCTTTTTGTATTTTTTGTGTGCATTGGGCTGGGGCATTGGGCTCTCTGCTCTGGGAGAGAGCGGGACAAAGAAACATGGGACTCTTCACTGACCTGGAAGGCGACAACCGCTGAGACCACCCACTAATTCGTGACGACAGAGCTTAGCTTAGCTTTTTACCGCTACCTGGTGCCACCACCTACACCGGATGCACAACAGAGAAAAACCCCGCCACAGGGCCCAAAAGCCTCCCGCCGCTTGAACCCCCCTCCGGGCCCAGGCTTCCCTTCCAGGCTTCTCTGCCCCCCCAAACAGGCTCCAAGCAGGGACTGAAAGAGGGACCCAACCTCCATTTCATCCATCCCATCCCATTCATCACTGACGACATCTTTCTCCCACCACACCACCTCTGGCCCTCTCCTCCTCCCTCCTGCCAGACGCCAGCTGCCGGCTTCGCCACCTCGTCGGCCATCTCGTCTCTGGCAACTCGTCCTCCAGCAACCTGCACTTGCTTTTTACCCACTTGTGCCCCTCGTTGCGCAACTCTCGACAAGGCCTCACGAGCCACCCCCCCTCCCCCTCCCCTTCTCCTCGTCTCGACTCGACACCCAACCGCCCATAACAGAGGCGCCCGGTCGTGTCGTCTGCCTTCGTTGATCCCGGCCCGAGTTGTCGGCCACTTCCTCTCCCCCTTCTCCTCACTTCGTCCTGCGCGAACGAATCGCGCTAACCCCGCCGCCATGAACGATGAGGAGGCAATCCAGAATATCTACAAGAAGATCGAGCGGGAGAAGGCCCTCATCAATGCCGCCAATGCTATGAGGGCCCAGACCAACAACGAGGCTGTCCGCTCCCGCCTCGACTCTCAGATGCGCGAGGGTCGCCGCAACCTCCAGTTCTTTGAGGAGAAGCTGCGCGACATCCAGATGCGCCGCGTTAGCCAAGGTGTTGACAACATGTCCCTAGGCGGTCCTGGAGACTCTCATGATGGCCCTTCCCCCCCACCAAAAGATTCTTCAGGAGATCGAGGTTCTCACGGCTCCGGCCAGTTCGGCGACCTTCAGCCTCCCCGCCATCCTTATGCTTCTCCTGGTCCTAACACCGCTCTCTCTAAGCCTCGACCCAACTTTACCAAACTAGGTTCGTCCCCAGATATGACCCCCAAACTCGGAGGTGATAAACAGCTTCTGTGGAAACGAGCTAATAAGGAACATCAGATTTGATCAAATATGATACGCCTCATCTTGGCCCACGTATCCAGCTCATGCTTTCCCAGATCAAGTTCAAGCTCAATGTTGAGGAGCAGTATCTCAAGGGTATCGAGAAAATGGTCCAGCTTTACGGCATGGAGGGCGATCGCAAAAGCAAGGCAGATGCCGCTGCTCGTAGAGTTGAGAGCAAGCAGAAGATCGTTCTCTTGAAGCAGGCATTGAAGAGATACGAAGAACTGCACATTGATGTGGACACTGCAGATGCCCAAGACGGTGAGTTTGATCACGAGCTTTCTTCCCGCCTTTGACAATAGCGAGAATATGCTGACAACCGCTCAGATGACTCCATCAACAGCCCTAACCTGAGAAAGCCCCTGAGCGGGCAGCTTTCTATCAGAGTTGTCGCTGTCAAGGATGTCGATCACGCCACGACCGGGAGATTCGCTCGAGGTCCAGAGACGTTTGTCGCCGTGAAAGTCGAGGACACTGTCATGGCACGCACGAGGGCTTCCCGCACCGATCGATGGGAGGCTGAATATCATAATATCGAAGTCGACAAGGCCAACGAAATTGAACTGACGGTTTACGACAAGCCTGCTGAACATCCCATGCCCATTGGTTTGCTCTGGGTCAGCATATCCGACATCGTTGAGGAGATGCGTCGCAAGAGGATTGAAGCCGAGATGAACAGCTCCGGCTGGGTCTCTGCCGATAGGATGGGCAGCGGTGGTGCGGGGGCTGGCGGTGCTCCAAACCAGTTCCCCATGAGCCCATCTTCTGGTTCTTTTGGCGGAACCCCGACGAGTCCTACTCAACAAGGCCAGGGGCAAGGAGCTTACGGAGTGCCAGGCCCAACACCGCAGGTCAACACGGGCCCTATCGATGGATGGTTTAACCTGGAGCCCACTGGCCAGATCCAGCTTCAGATGAGCTTTGTCAAGACTAACAAGGATCGACGTCCCGTCGATCTGGGTCTCGGCCGAAAGGGCGCCGTTCGTCAGCGCAAGGAGGAGGTCCACGAGATGTACGGCCACAAGTTTGTCCAGCATCAGTTTTACAACATTATGCGCTGTGCTCTTTGCGGAGATTTCCTCAAGTATTCAGCCGGAATGCAGTGCGAGGACTGCAAGTACACTTGCCACACCAAGTGTTATTCATCCGTTGTCACCAAGTGTATTAGCAAGAGTAACGCGGAAACTGACCCAGACGAGGAGAAAATCAATCATCGCATCCCTCACAGGTTCCAGCCTTACTCCAACGTTACAGCCAATTGGTGCTGCCATTGTGGTTACATCCTGCCATTTGGCAAGAAGAACTGCAGGAAATGCTCGGGTCAGTATCGGCTCAACATGATGCACCGGTTTCTACTGCTAACTATGAACAGAATGTGGTCTCACTTCTCACGCTCAATGTGTGCATTTAGTTCCTGACTTCTGTGGCATGTCCATGGCCGTGGCCAACCAAATTCTGGATGGCATCAGAACCCAAAAGCAGAGACAAGCTAAGGTTTCATCTCTGAGTGACAAGACTCTTCGACCCGGTAAGATGAGCCCGACTGGTAGCGCCCACTCCGGAACCCCATCATACTCGAGTACGAACCCCTCGGCCTACCAGCAACCCATGTCTCCAGATGCGACGGAGGCGGCCAAGGCCACATACAGCCAGCCCTCGCAACAGCGACCTTACCCCGACCGCGCCTCATCGAGCTCGGCAGCCACAGCAGCAGCGAGTGCGGCCATGTCTGGAATGCCACCCCAGCCCCAGCGACAGCAATCAGACTTTTCTCAGTACAGCGGAGGCTCAGGATACGACAGACCTCAAGATGACCCGTATGCTCAAGGTGGGCAGTATGGCGCCCAGCAGCAACAGCAGCAGCAGCAACAACAACAGCAGCAGCAGCAGCAGCAGCGAAAGTACAACCCTGCCGATTACGCCAATGTCAACCCAGGATATGCTAGCCAGCCCCAAGCTCAGGCTCAGAGGCCAGCACAACAGCAGCCCCAGCAGCCCCAGCAGCCTCCGCCCCAGCAAGCGCTTCCTCCGCTGCCGCACCAGCAACAACCCCAGCAGCCCGCTTACCAGCAGCCGCCTCAGTCCCCCGTATCCAAGCCTCAAGCCCAGGACACGCCCATGGCTCCTCACCAAGTTGCTGGGCCTGGTGCTCAACGCAAGGCTCTGCCATTGGCCACCGACCCTGGAACCGGACAGCGAATTGGCCTCGATCACTTCAACTTCTTGGCTGTGCTGGGTAAGGGTAACTTTGGAAAGGTCATGTTGGCTGAGACCAAACGATCAAGGAAGCTTTATGCCATCAAGGTTTTAAAGAAGGAGTTCATCATCGAAAACGACGAAGTTGAGAGTATCCGATCCGAGAAACGAGTGTTCCTGATTGCCAACCGAGAACGTCATCCCTTCCTCACCAACCTGCACGCCTGCTTCCAGACTGAGACCCGCGTCTACTTTGTAATGGAGTACATTAGTGGTGGTGATCTGATGTTGCACATTCAGCGAGGACAGTTTGGAACCAAGCGAGCTCAGTAAGTTGAAGAAAGCAAATTGTGTGATTAGTGGTGAGCTAACAGAGTGCCAGGTTCTACGCTGCCGAAGTCTGCTTGGCCCTGAAGTATTTCCACGAGAACGGTGTCGTCTACCGTGATTTGAAGCTCGACAACATCATGTTGACACTTGACGGTCACATCAAGATTGCTGATTACGGTCTGTGCAAGGAGGATATGTGGTATGGATCAACCACAAGCACCTTCTGCGGTACTCCCGAATTTATGGCCCCCGAGGTAAGGAAGTTGCGATATGTTTTGTTGCATCTTAACAGTTTGCTGAC
This sequence comes from Calonectria pseudoreteaudii, assembly GCA_001879505.1. Classification (NCBI taxonomy): domain Eukaryota; kingdom Fungi; phylum Ascomycota; class Sordariomycetes; order Hypocreales; family Nectriaceae; genus Calonectria; species Calonectria pseudoreteaudii. The sequence continues at coordinate 228,836 of KV875234.1, forward strand.
ATTTACCAGATTCTTCTCGACAAGAAGTACGGACGAGCTGTCGATTGGTGGGCATTTGGTGTCTTAATCTACCAGATGCTTCTCCAGCAGTCTCCTTTCCGAGGTGAAGACGAAGACGAAATTTACGATGCTATTCTCGCTGATGAGCCTCTGTACCCTATCCACATGCCCCGCGACTCGGTGTCAATCTTGCAGAAGCTCCTCACGCGCGAGCCTGACCAGCGACTGGGAAGCGGTCCCACAGATGCTCAGGAGGTCATGAGCCAGCCATTCTTCCGCAACATTAACTGGGACGACATTTACCACAAGAGGGTGCAGCCTCCTTTCTTGCCTACTATTAAGAGCGCAACGGATACCAGCAACTTCGATTCCGAATTCACCAGCGTTACACCAGTTCTTACTCCCGTCCAGTCTGGTAAGTCTTGTTCTGTGAATCCAGCAAGGTCGATCTTGTCACTAACGGTTTTTTCTAGTTTTGTCACAAGCCATGCAAGAAGAGTTCCGAGGCTTCTCTTACACTGCCGACTTTGACTGAACATATTGAACTTTGCATGAGATTGATGACGTTTTTTATTTTATTTTTGAATTTCTACGAGACGATGAAGGCGCCGCGGTGGGGGATTGTCTTGCCTATCGGATACCCAGGAGCGATGATGGTTAGTCGGCCGGACACCGCGGTCTAGTGAATGTTGATGCAGCGAACCATTGTTGCGGGTGTGCCTCCGCGGAAAAGCCATGATGCCATTCGCTTCCCTTGTTTGGCTGTATCAATTATTTTTGTGGTTATTAAGCAGCGTTTTGAAGAAAATATGTATGGTGTCGGCCTTTTTGGTAGAGAACCAGCTTGGCGAAACGAGGACCTGGGGGAGATGATACCTGCTTAATAGAAATCAAGATAATAATTTTGTTGGAAACGAGCGTTGGTACGGAGTGACACCACCTCAAATGATGGGTGTATAGCACATCGGGTGTGATGATGGATGCCTGACACATCAGATGTGATGAATACGATAGGCTTAGCACAATATATATAAGAGCAAGACGCAAATGCTTGGCTAGTACAGTGCAGCCCTGGAGTGATTGCAATGGAGGCACTTCGACATTACGGCCACTGCTCAAGTGGGCCTGGTCAAAATAACCCGACAAAAGGCCCAGGGGGTTATCCTTTAGGGGAAAAAATATTCATTTAGGTATTATTTTCTTTATTTTTAGGAAAAGAAAGAATGCTAGAACCCGTAGTCCTTTGGGAACGGCCCCGTGTGGCAAAGTATCGGACTGACAATCATTCAAGGGCTGTACTGTATAATTTGTCTCTCATTTTCCTTTTTTTTTTATCATTGCTTTTTAGTACTTCATGTTTGATCTAACTTGATTTTCTCTTCATTGAGTGTACTCCTTCTGCAGCAGCTTAGCAATGGTGTTCAGCCTGTAACACGTGTCAGTTTTCATTTGATTTCCTCTCGGTGCACACAAAAACGGCGCGATTTGTTGAACAATAACTTACTGGATGTTGCTCGTTCCTTCGTAAATGGCGCCAATCTTGCTGTCACGGAAGTACTTCTCGGCTAGACCCTCACGCACAAAGCCCATGCCGCCCATCCACTCAACAGCCAGTCCGCTCACGCGACCAGCGACCTGGGAGGAGTAGAGCTTGGCCATGGCAGCATCCTTGACAAAGTCCTCGCCGGCCTCCTTCTTGCGGGCGGCGTTGAAGACCAGGGCGCGGGCAGCGGCGATCTCGGTGTAGGACTGGGCAATCTGGTGCTGCATACCCTGAAACTCACCGACAAGCTGGCCGAACTGGCGGCGATCGTTCCAGACGTAGCGCACGGCGTTTTCGAAGGCGCCAAGGGCTAGACCGGTCATCTGGGCGGCAATACCGATGCGGCCCTCGTTGAGGATGGAGATGGCGTACTTGTAGCCTTGGCCACGGACACCCAGCAGGTTCTCCTTGGGGATCTTGACATCGTCAAAGTTGAGGACGCAGGTGCTGCTGGCGCGAATGCCCAGCTTCTTCTCCTTCTTGGCGATGGAGAAGCCAGGGGTGTCCTTCTCAACAATGAAGGCAGAAATGCCCTTGTAGCCCTTGCTGGGGTCGAGGTTAGCGAAGACGATGAAGATGCCAGCCTCCATCGAGTTGGTGATCCACATCTTGCTTCCGTTAATGGTGAAGCCGTCCTCGGTCTCGGTAGCCTTGGTCGCCATGGCGAAGGCATCAGAGCCAGAAACGGGCTCGGAGAGACAGAAGGCGCCGACAGCGTTAGTGGCGAGTTGAGGCAGGTACTTCTCCTTGAGGACGTTGGAGCCGTGGGTGATGATGGCGGTGTTGCAGAGTGTGTTGTGGACATCGACCATGACCGAGACGCTGGGGTCGGCGCGGGCGAGCTCCTCGATGGCGATGATGGCCGAGGTGAAGTTCATGCCCGCACCTCCGTACTCCTCGGGGATTTCGATGCCCATGAGGCCCTGCTCGAAAAGCTGCTCGACGATGGCGGGTTCCATGGCCTCGGCCTCGTCCATGTCGCGGGCCTTAGGGAGGATAACTTCGGTTGCAAACTTGTTGACGGCCTCAGCCATGGCGGACTCGACCTCAGAGAGGTGGGAGATAGGTGTGGGGGGAACATCGGTGATGTCGATGTGCTCATTGCGGCGGGGTACGGTGGTGGAGAGGGAGCGGATTGTGGTGTTTGAGCTGGGGAAAGGGGTCAGCAATTGGTCGCTGACATCAATTGAGATGATGCGACCTCTATTGGGAGGGGGACTTACATGGACGTCCTCGAGCCAGCTCGTGACAGAGTCCTTGTGGTAGCAGCGGTGGTAGCGAGGCGCTGGGGAAGAGCACGACCTCCCCTCAGGGCAGGTCGCATGGCCCGGGCAATGGACGACGACATGGCTGAGGCTGCGAAGTTTGTTGTGCGTGGATGGAAGAAGGAGGAGGGAAGGTAGAGAAGGAGGCAACGAGCCAAAGAGAGACACAGCAACAGAGACAAGAAGCAGGGTGATGATCACAAGCCAGAGACACCGAATGCGGAAGTGCCCAGGTCACTTTATAAGTTTGCGGGCGTCAGACGTCCATCAATTGGGCGAGGGAGGGCAATTTGCTATACCCCCGGCACAAAGAACAGCTGATCAAATGACTTTTTGGCATTGACGGCAAGCCTGCAGCCACGCACCCACCTCGAGTGTGCCTCCGGCGTTCTGATACCCGCGATCTGAGCTCTCTCTCGGCCTAATAACGGGTCGCAGCCGAGGATAACCTCCGCCCTAGCGACCTTCACCCGCGGTACCTAAAGCGGAATGCGGGGCGTACCGATGGTCCATCTGGGCTCTGCTCTCTGGGGACCAGCAAAAAGACGTGGGGGATCCGGGGATTATCCGGGTGACGTCAGCTCCACCTTTTTTTTTTCCCTGGTCAGCATGTGAATTGTCGCCTGTGGAGAGAGAGCTTCTCGACTTTTCGGGACACGGAGAAACACAGTCTTCCGAAACAGGAAATGTGTAGTCACGTGATCCAATTGGACGAGGCCCAGATTTTGATGTCCCATCATGAGAGCTTCAGGTAGTGCGAGAGAGCGACTTCGAGATCGGCCTCGGGAGCACGTCAACGCCGTACGAAACCCTCCCAGTCTGACCTCTCCGGAACCGCCTCGCCCACAATGGTCGGCTCCATCCTGCGCCAGTTCTTCTCCCCGGCGACTCGCCGCCCAATGCTCGCCGCCGCTGCAACCCCCTCAACCACAACGTCTCGAATCGCCGCCGCCGCCCTCCCCTCCTTCCGCACCTTCAGCACCACCCCGGCCCGCTCTGCGACCTTGAACCAGGTGCTGCGCGGCATCCGAAAGGGCAAGCGCGCTCGCCACGCCGTCTCCCCCGCCCTGGCCAACACCAACTGCCCGGCCCTCAAGGGTGTGTGCCTGCGCGTCGGTGTCGTGCGACCCAAGAAGCCCAACTCTGGCGAGCGAAAGACTGCCCGTGTCAAGCTCTCCTCCGGCGCCGTCGTCACCGCCTACATCCCCGGCGAGGGTCACAACATCCAGCAGCACAGTGTCGTTCTTGTGCGCGGCGGACGTGCTCAAGATTGTCCTGGTGTGCGATACCATCTTGTCCGAGGAGCTCTTGATCTCGTACGTTTTTTCTCCTTGGCCTTTTTTTTTTCACAAGGTTCAATTGGAATATGGCTATTGGGCGTATGCTAACATGTCAAACTCCAGGGCGGTGTTGCGACTCGAACCACTAGTAGAAGCAAATATGGCACCAAGAAGCCCAAGAAGGCCACAGTTGGTTGAGAGATGTTATCAAACGTAACATGATGTTTTCGAGTAATTGAATGTCTAGAGATGATTTGGGGGAATGATCGACATGAAACGATACACTTGAGGCTACAAGCCATGTACTTATACTTGTACAACATTGAAGCATATTAGAACTCGAAACATCTATCATAGATCCCAAAAAAAAAGAGGTTATTGATTCATATACATCTACATGATCAAAGTTGTCCAAAGTTCTCAAACCTAGACGCCTTTTGTTTTCTTCAGTTGCCACTTTAAACATCTTTGCCGTATCCCCGCCTCCATTCTCCATCAGAATGTGGTCCAAAAAATAAGGGAAACCATGTCCCATGCATTACAAGCTAGTTATGCTAAACGTACATAAGACGAGCAGATTCATTGTTGGGTAGTTTAAGTCTGCTCCTCGTAACCCGCGGGCTTATCGATGCCGTGGAGGTCGTAGTATCGCGAGGTACCTATGAATTATTAGAACGGTTTATCACACAAAGCTCATTGAATGCTTACAGGAGTAGCCCTTCCAGTCAAAGTTCTCCTTGGGATCGCAGTGGCAACGCAGATCCAGACGCTTCTGCTCTCCAGTGGGGCAGTGCGTGAAGGGGACATGGTAGTAGGCAATGTCGTTGAAGAAGTGAATCTGCTCCTTCTTCAGGAGAAGACCTGCGGCAATGGAGTGGACGGGAGCATCACCCCATCGCTCATAGAAGAAACCACCATCCTTGTCAAGAGACTCGAAGTAGTCAATGTAAGGCTTGCTGCGCAGCCACTCCAAGCTGCCAACTTCAAAGTTGGACCACTAGCGAAGGGGTTAGTGAAATTAACCATCAGTTATCGTGGTGGAACTTACGAAATGGCACTTGTTGTAAGTGTCACCGCCATCATCACTGAGGAAACGCATCGAGTTGTCGTCGGAAATGTGCTCAGGGTGGTTGGCCATGAACTTCTTAGTGCTATCCCAGAGGGTGGGAATGGTATCGATGTACTCGTATAGACTGAGAACAAAGCTGTACTTCTTGCCCTGCTCGTGCATAACACGGAAGGGATCGTAGTGGATATCGCAGAAGAGCTTAATGGAGGGCTCCACACGCCAGTAGTACTCGTAGTTCATCATCAGAGGTTGACGGAAGAAAAAGCCAGACTCGAATCGGCACATGTGACGGTAGCTGATCGAGTCGCCGTAGATGATCTTCCTTGCCTTCATATCTTCGCGAACCTTCTTAGCCCGGTCCTGGTCAATCCAGTCAGGGAAGGACCAGTGCTCCTCAGGAATCAGACCATAGTGAGTCTTGCCGGAAACGAGCGAGGTGGTGACCTTTTTGAATGTATCATCGAAAGGCTGGTCGTTGAGGAAAACCCAATCGTAGTTGTATCGTCGGTTGAATCGATCCTCAACCTGGCGGATAGACTCGGCAATCTCCCAGACGTCGCTGTTTCGTGCGAGAGTGACAAAGGTGGCGTTCATTCGAGGGCCGGGGGCTGTGCTGTCCAAGGTCCAGCCAGGGTCGTTGGGGGTCATGGCCATAGGGTATTCACCAGTCTTCTCGTCGGGAATCGTCTTCTTAGGGGAAGAAGTATCCTTGATAAGCTGCTCATCAGAATCAGAGGCCTTGGGTCGGTCCTCTTGAGGAAAGGCGGGAGGCTTGCTGCCACCCTGAGATTCGCCTGGGACCTGGCCATCGCCGGGGCCGCCGGGGAAAGTTGGGTTGACCTTGCTGGTGCCCTGCTGGCTGCTGCCGGGGACAGTGACGGTCTCGTACTTGGAGTGAGAAACGAAGTAGAAGATGGTCAGCGTCTGCCAAGGTGGAGGTTAGCATACAGGAGCGGTCTTGGAAGTTGGGGGACAAATGCGACGCACGAATAGCGCGAAGGCAATGTAGCGCACGTAGCGCACATTGCCGGTAGCCATGATGGGCAAAGACTACTCAGGTTGGTCCCTTGAGGGAAAACTGAGTGGGTGGAAAGAATGCAGTGGTGATGGTGTTTTGTCGCGGTTAGCAGGGAGCTTTTGTGTTGATACGTAGCCCAAAGGAATTGGGGCGGAGTGGCCACAGGGGACCGTTTGCGTCTTGTTCTTGGCAGGTCTTTTAATAACAGACCATGGTCTGACCAGCCACTGCCAGAAACAGAAAGTTGTCGATGTGAAGCCACACGACAAGGCAGACGGGGGAGGAGAGAAAGAGGAGAATGAAGAAAAAAAAGGAAAGAAATTAAAACAAAGTTGGACGACGAAGATAGAGAAAGACACAGGACCCAGGTCTAGATTCTGGGAGTGCTAGAACAGGCCCGTGATCGTCGACATGGGACAAGGCAAGAGGGCGCCTGGGAGGGTCAGGACGCAGGTACTTTCAGCTCTGGTGTACGTGAAACGTGGGAAACCTTACTTGGCCGGTCTGGTCCGCCCACTATAAATTTAGCGGTATGCTACCTGAGGCACTGCTCGTGAGGGTGGCCATCAAGTACCCGTCAACGGTCGGTACTTGTGTCAGGGGATCGATAGAAAAAATGCCGTCACTGCCACCTTTTGTTACAGCGGATCTGGCATTTCGTCCACACAGCTCCCTGTGGCATGTTTCCATCTAAGACATTCGAGTCCCAGGGAGAGGTGCACCTAGTGTCTACGTCTCCAACTCCGAGTTAAGGGAAACTATCGCTTTGGAATTCCTCCTTGTGAGCCTCCAACTCTGTGAATCCACGCCCAGGAAAGGAAAAAAAAACTTTCTGGTCTCCTTACTGTGCCGAGTGCTACCGGTACTTCGTATTGGCAGCGCAATGGCCGCCCTCCCACCGTGTCAGTTATCAAGGGCTGGCCCAGCAGATCGTCTAGCCCCGAGCGCTAATGGAATGATTGGCCCACAGCTGTGCCAGGCTTTTGCAGAGATCCCAGCTCTGGAAGGGGTTTAGAACGCAATTTCAGGGCTACGCACACGGTGTACGGGGCGGTCTCCGCCACTTGGTGTTCAAGCCCACCAAGCTAGGGGGACCCCTCGCCTTTGCCGCGACTAGGACGGATGCCCTTGGCTCCCGAAGGCCGTCTCGTATTGCAATGTATCGTACCCCTTTCCCGATCATCCGTTCCCCAGAGGGAGGAAGCCTGAACGTTTGCGACCTGTTTTTTTTTAAAGCCATCCTCTGATTCTTTTTTTGGGTCTCCTCTAATTACCACAATCACCAGCACCCTCTACGTTCTGAGACTCAGCAGGGGTCGTTAGGATGAACTCCATATAGAACACGCTTGGAGGCTGGTTTTGGGAATTTGCGGCTCCTAGGTGCCCAGGTTGTTACTCCGTGCTTACGACGCTTCCCACTATGCGCAGCAGCAGAGGGGCTATGTACGTGTAAACAGAAAGGGCCGCGTCTCCAACAGTGAGATAGGAGGGAAGGAACCGACTCGTCGAAGGGCAGATAACCAACCAGCGTCCACATCCAAGTCGTCAATTGGTCGGTAGCCCTAACACTACTATCCAGGTTACTCCGGGCTCTCCGTAGGGGGCAGTAATTTCAATGCGGTCAAGGCATGAACACGTATTCTGCACGTCACATTAGCTTACGGCTTGTCATGTACATGTATCGCGCAGGCCATCTCCGCCTGCATCTACCCTCGCTAGGGACGGCCTCTGAAACACGCCCGCTGTGATCGTCCTTTCTTCTAACGGCCGCCATGCTAATTGGTGCATGCCAGCGCTTAATAGGACAGATTCATCATCGACGTGCCGTCCCATACCACGATTTTCTAAAACGCACTGAGGTTTGAAGCCCAGCCCTTTGAAGAGGTCAGAGAGCAAAAGATGATACCAGCACCCTTTCAGCTCCACTATCTGTCTCTAGATTCAATCGCAATCCATCGTCTCATTCTTCCCAGTGATGTGCCGCCCTTTTGTCTGAGTGTATGATATTCATGCATTTGTCGTGACAATGGCACCGTCCCCAAGCGGATTGGGCACATTGCTCATTCAGCCTTGGGGGTTGATGGGCCTTCTGAGACAAGAGCTTCAAGTGTAGCTAGTTGACCCTCAAGCAAGACAGTGCCATGTCTTGCTCACACGCGCGCTATCACGTGACTCTATGTCCGAGCATCCTCCTCCGGAAGCGGAATTTAGAAATTCCCACTTGTGGGGAGAGGTAAGTTGGAGAACCTCGCTGGCTCATCGTCGCATCACACGCTCAAGATTGGAACAGAGCTTCCTTGAGCACCTGTTTTACAGCGCGCCTCTCTCCGTCAGTTCTTTTCTGGATTTATCGATCCCCCAAGCGGCTTGCTCGAGCATCGCGAATCGCTTGACCACACCCTGGCCAGCTCCCCGCATCCTTGGCAAGGTTGGCTTTGCCCCCCCCCCCGACATCTTGAGTTCAATTTGGAAGACATCATGATCGATTTGTGCGCTTTGGTCGACCCTACAAACATTACCTTCTCTTAGTGGTGAGTGTTTTCTTCGCTTGGGTTTGGGCCTTTTTCTGGTTTCTTGATGCTCTGGAACCTCCGCACCCTTGCGACTGGACACGCACCGGAGATGGGATTCAACGATGGTGGTCAACTTGGGCCGGAACTTAGCAGCAACGACGAAAAAAAAATGCGGCGCGATCCTCCACGATACGAAGAAAGACTTATAACAACAAGCCGCAATCTACAACAAGACCCTGGTTTTAGCAAGGATTTCACTGTTCAGCTGAAACTGAGCACGTAACGCCAGATTTCCTCAGAAGCACGCGCTGTCATCGCACGCGGCAATCCGTTCTACCGCTTGTTTACATGTGTTTCTCTCAAAATATGGAGATTTAGAGTCGGATTCCGGAGTTGTCATCACACAAAGTGCCGGTCTGGACAAATGTCACGAAACCTCGTTTCCTGTAGTAACAGCTAGGGCATCGTGGCATCGGTCTTGAAGCGGGGTTTCAGAGCCTAACCATTCGCTTACTTGTATAGCGCCAACAAGGACTTGCTAAACTAATCATCATCTTAGTACAACTCTCAACTTGATTATTTCTGGATCGAAGCAGCGACAACATGTCGTTTTTCGGCTTCGACACTTCGGGCCGCCATAACACGGCGGCCCCTGGCTTCTCTCAGACCCACGATCCCTTTGCTGGTCTCTCGGGTAGAGATGGTGACGATGACGCCCTCGAATTCGAGGATACCTATGATGGTCTTGGTGATCAGCTTGATGAGACCGATGATGCCTTCAATGACGATACTTTTGGTGGAACCACCTCAGTAGCCAACCCCGGCAAGGACTTTGACTTCTTCGGTCAGACTGCCAAGGTTGCCAACGCCATCGAAGAAGAGCACCTTCGGTACCATCGCCAGCAGCCCACTGCCAAACCTGCCGCTGCTAGCCATGCTGCCGCTGCACCAAGCATGCAGTCGTATTACTCAAGCCAGCCTGCTCAGCGACCTGTGCGCACCGGCTATGAGAAATACAGGGACCCCGAGCCGATGCCCGATCTGAACGTTGACAGGAGCATCTGGGGCATGGCCCCCAAGCAACCTACGCAGCCTGCCCAACCCTCGCAACCATCCCCTGCTCCTCAGATCATTCATCCCGCCAGTCGCAAGATGATGAGCTTGGAAGAAGTCGAGGCTGCCATGCGGGCGCAGCCGAAGAAGCCAACGCCTCAACCTCCTATGGCTGAGCTTTCCTATGCGCAGTCTGGAGGATATCCTACTCCCCAGCAGCAGTACTCGCAGCCTCAGGGACACGGTCATCCAGTGACGATTCTGCAGAGACCTCAGAGCGGCCAGCCAAAATCCACGCCCCCTGTTCACGGAATCCATGCTCCCCCCCAGCAACAGCAAGCGCATGTGCAGCCGACCCAAATCCTGCAGAACCCCAACCGCCTGTCTGGTGATGGCGCCGGAGTTGCAGCGTCCAGCCCTCAGACGAAACGTGGAGCTATGGCCAGCCTGGCCCAATTGCAGCAACATCCTCAGATGATGCAAATGTCTGAAGAGGAGAAGGCCGCTTTCTTGGACCAGGAGACCAAGAGAGCGAAGCGAAACCACAAGATCTGGCTGCTTTCAAAGGACAACGGCTTAATGACCCCTCAGGACAAGAACTTTATTACCCGAATCCAGCTTCAGCAGCTCGTTTCTGCCACCGGCAACCCTGTCGACGGATCAGATGCATCGATTGCTGAAGACTTCTACTATCAGGTATACAGCCACATTCGGGCCGGTCAGCGCCAGAACCCCAGCCAACCGCTCAGCAACTTTGCCCAGACATACCTCTACCAGACAGGTAGCCGACAGGGTGGAATGCGACGTCACGGTCGTCCTGCTGAGAACCACTTCCAGCGCATGGAACAGCAGGTTCAGCGTGCTGTCGAGGCCGCCAAGAACAAGCCCAAGAACCCCCAGCTTGTCATTGCTGGCAGTCTAGGAAAGATTTCGTTCAGCAATGCCAAGACACCGAAGCCTCTCCTCAGCATCAAGCGTACCGAGAACGAGACTCATCGACCCAGTACCGACAAGAAGGGCGGCCTAGATCGCAAGACCATTCTCCGCAATGTTGAAAAGGTTTACCAGACGCTGATGCAAATCGAGGACCATGTTCGTCTACTTCCACCTCCTATCACCAACCCGGGCGACGAGGAGCTGCAAAACAAGCACAAGGAGTGGGCTACTATTCTCGAAACCTACAATGCCAAGCTTTGGCATGAACTCAAGGTTCATGAGCCCATCGGTGCCACTGTTCCCCACCCCTTCATTGCCTTCTTGTCTTGCGCCAAGGGTGAGAGGGCAATCCCCCGAATCTTCCCTCATTTGTCTTTTGAGCAGCGTACTACCATCTTGACCATGATCATCTACCATCTCGATCAACTTGATGTCGTGCAGGGAGCCGCTATCACTCCCGGTGAGACGACCACACTGAACGCGAGAATGCGCGAGAAGATTGAACTCTTCATCTCTACCGTTATGCCATCACTGATGCAGTACTTCAATGATACTGGATTGGATATTGTCGATGGTGTCCTCAACCTTATTGCGACCAAGCTCAATGTCGACCTGATTGCTAGAACAAGAATTGGTGTTTCCATGTTGACTCTCATCCTCAGCCGCGCTGTGCTCTTGAAGCAGACTGGCGCCGGCACCCCCGAACAATGGGAGAAGTGGTATGTACTCTTTCACCTCATCAACTTGGCTTTATACTAACACTATCCAGGGATCACACCTTTGAAATTCTATTTGCTCGACTTGAGCCATCGCTGCCTTACATTTTCCCTGGCAGTGTCAACACTGGCGAAGACATCTACGTCTGGCAGCTCCTTGCTGCGATGGGTGTCAGCGCAACTCACGATCAGCAGACGCGACTGGTCCTTGCTGTCAAGGATCGCGTCCTTGACACCGTTTCTCTCTCCAAGACACTTCCTCCTACCATGGCTACAGAACGCCTGGGTAGCGTTAACCTCTTTATGCGCTCTATTGGCTTGGATGTCGAACTACTTCAGTAGATGGGATTTGTTGACACACGTTTAATGCTACCTTTGGGAAGGAAATGGGGTTCCTGGGCTATTTGGGCTGGCATGTTTGGGCACTTGGGGTCAACAATTGAAGCGTTTTTGGTGCACAGGGAGAAAGGTGGCTTTTGCAGGCGGAGGATACCATGGGACATCATGCCTTGGCGTGCCGGGTGTACTATATTCCAAGGGCGACGTTTTGTCGAGTGCTTTATATGCATCTCTTGTACCGGCATAACGGAACCTGTCGGTCGATATTGGGCGCACGGTAGGCAGCTTTGCTACCCCTCAGGTGGGAACGAACATTACTAGCATCGGACTGGTAATAAAATTGTGTTTTATGCAATATGTTTAGATATGTTTAATTAAAAAAAAAGTATGTATTGTATTATACAACGTCATTTTCTAAACGAGCTTGTTGCCTTTGATTTCGGAATTTGTTGTCCGGCAATCAATTTTTGATAACGACCATCCAAGCATTCCATGCACTTTTACTATTGAATTGAATATACAAAAAGAAATGAGAATTTTGATTTTTTTTTTAAAAATAAAAATAAACTTAGGTTTCATTTATAAAATAATTTATTAAATTTTTATTTTTAACATAATATCTTTATATGTTTATTCTATTGATAAAAATAAGTAACAAACACCTCAGGTTCAAATTACCTAAACACAAGAGAACGAAAAAGCCAAAGTAACTCTACTATTTACTCAAATAGGGTGAAAAATAGATGCTCGTTATAAAAAGTTGATTGCTGCACAACAAGTACCTTGATTTCTTGCGCAGTGTCAGTGCATTGTTATTGCCGGATTGCGACGAAGCCCGGCCATGCTCAGCGACGGCCTCGTTTGAGAAACTCCAATATTGTTCCCGAGTCAGATCAATCACTTTTCATCATATATTGTAAACTATCTGGCGCATCTCGCCTTCAAAGCATGTTTCTCAGAGCTCGAGAAGTTCAAAAAATGGTGCTAGTTAAGAAGACCATGCTCGGCACGCCTCAACTTGCTCGTCACATCACGCCGTTATTCGGCTCTCACCTCACCCAGATTCAGCTCGTTTTGTCAAATCCAACATTGGTATTGATTGATAATGTGGCACTTTTTGCTTGCCTCTTCTTTCACTTAGTCTACTTTTCCCCAATGTGCGCCATAGCCATGCAATCCCATTTTGATAACTCATGAACAGATCCATTTCCCTCGCTCCATTTCTATAGGTATTTCAGATAAGCAGGGGCGACCTCAACTCGTATTCACCATCGGCTCTAAGAACTTGCTCCCCGACGGCCCCCTCTTCGGGCAACGCCGACCGCTGCTCCGCCTCGGGGCCGAGATCCTGGTCTACGTGCGTCTTCAGCCGTCGGTTCAGGCTGGATAGGCTGTGATGGAGCTGGCTGGATGAGGGCGGGCTCTTCCTTGATTTCCGGTTCAGGATCGGGTTTCTCGATACCGCTTACGGCTTCGAGGAGCTGCTTGTCGGTCCAGCGAGCGCCAAAATGCGGGACAGCATCCTCAAGCAGGCGCTCGGTCTCGGGCTCCTTGCCATTCTGGCCTTCCTCGGCTTCGGGGCGGAGAAAGAGACTCTCGTTGTAGACCTCCCACGCAGCCTCTTCGTTCTCGTCAGTGTAGCGCATGGTTCGCCAGTGCTCGGTTTGGACGGCACGAAGACGGTCAGCCATGGTCTCGGTGGTGACTCCGTCGCCATCGCCGGTTGACTTAACAGTCATGTGGATTGCGCGAGCAGGACCGGTGCTGGGGGCAGGACCCGCTTCCTTGGATGCAGAAGCGGCAGCTTGGCGCTCGAGCTGGACAGTTGCGTCAATGTGGTGCAGCTGGGGGCGAAGATGGACAAGGTCGGAGACGGGGGTGAGATGGAGGTCCTCTAGAGGGATGTGAGTCAGCCTAAACATCAAGAGTGCGAGCCAAGCGGAATCATGACGTACTGCCCTGGAAAACGCCAACCATGTGCTGTACTTCTCGGTATTCGGGGTATTGGCCACCAAGCGTCTGTGTGCGAAGGACCTTGTCTTGTCTCACGGCCTCGGCCCAGTCCAGATCCTCTTCCTCCTCTTCGACCTTCTTCCTGCCGGGACCTCGCTGCACGGTACCGAACCCAAAACCACCAGCAAGACCGTGGCTACCACCACTTTTAGCCGCCATGGATGCGTGCAAGGTGCGCCCCCACTTGAGTCCCTTCTCACGGTCGTAGGCAACACTGTGGTCAACAGGCACATCGACCTCGACCATGCCGGCGTTGGCCTTGATGCGCATCTCGGTGGGGGGCGGCCGCGGGGCATCATCGGTGCGGTTTGGGTGCTGGAGGACCAGCAGGCGACGACCGAGGGGAAGCGACGGGTTCAGGAAGACCTGGTAGGTCGAGATGACTGGGTCATCCTCATCGTCAATCGTGGGCTTCAGGTTGGGGTCAATGTCGGTGTCAAGCTCCATTGCGGCCGCGGGAGCGGGCTGATCAAGAGGGTCCATAGCAGACAAGTCCCAAGAGTTGATTTATGGTACGGGGCTGTTTGCGCAGGCTTCGAGGATTGATCAAGGCTTCGAAGATCACTTCTCGATTTCAAGCTCGTGCGAGCAGGCGGGGGAATACAACTTGCGACCAAGGCTGCTGAGCCTATGCCCGAGAAATCTGGAGAAGCACGATAACTCTCGGTGAAACCAAAGTCAACAAATCTCGCGCTTTAGTGGATTTGCGCCCTAGAAGCTAGCACAATCAGCAACAGCGTTGTTGTAGTTGTTGACTTGAGAGCATGACTGTGGAGGGGTCCTTTGGAGAAATTTCCCAATCACCCATAGTCATGAGGCCTAAAAAGGTTTAGTGCATAACCTTTGATCTTATCGAATCGTCCCCCACCAAGCTTTTTTACCCATGAAAGTCAGACTCATGATGGCATTCGCCAATAGCAATGAAGGTTATTTGAAAAGGCATCTTACCCATTTTATTCAACCCCAAATCAACGGTCTTAAGCCAGGGGGAGCTAACTTTACCTCGAGTCACAAAGGCAGAGTATGTGTAACAAGAGGATTCAAATTTAATTTCTCATGGTTAGGGCGAAAAGGTTGACCAGATTTACCAAGAGATTCTCTTGCCGCCAAATACTCAATGAGACTGTTCAAAGGCATATCCGTGATCACCATGCCCTTGAACAGTTTTCATGCTCACGTTTCAGAGAACCTTCATGATCAAAGAGCTCTAGAACAAGATTTCTCTCTGCTTTTTTCCGGGAGAATATCACGTCCTTCACACCGTGTTCCATTATGTCAGTTTTAAACGCCCTTTAGATATGGTCGAGAAGCAATTACACGTGATGAAAGGAGACAGCAATCCCTTCTTATTTTAGGACTCCATACACCATCCTCCTCTAGATCCTTGACATGTGATCCAGATATGCACATCACAACCTGCCATTCCCCCCGCTGCGCAATAGTGCGAAGAAGCCCGATCATCACCACAAGATCATTCACACCTTTGCAGCGTAAACATGTAACAAAAAAAAAACAAGACCATATAATGGGTCGCCCGTAAACACCAATCTATTTTCGCCGACACGTTTACCTGTTCTTGCCGCGGTCTCGTCGTCCCCCCTCCAACACCTTGAGTCTCTTTTGAAACCTGTCTCCGATCTCGACCCGGCCGCTTCCTCTGGGTCCATCCGTCGTATCGATTCCACGCTTGCGGCTCTTCTCGAGCATGGCCCGCACGCCACCCTGCGATCCCTTCTTCTTTGTCAGGCGGTCGATTCGGTCCACGCCCTCGCCCAGATTGTGCCACTCCTCGCCGCCAAACATCATGCGGCCGTTGCGACCTGCCTGCTTGGCCTTCTGGGCGCGGTCCTTCTTGCTCTCCTTGGGGAGACGGGTAAAGTTCATTTCTTCGTACTCGCGGCGCTCGTCTTCCTCCTTGCGCTGTGCGGCAGTCTTCACCTTGCGGCCGCCCTGGAGAATGGTGGTTCCGATACTGGGCTCCGCCAAAGGTGCTGCTGAAAGCTCGGACTGAACAAATTCCTCCATGGTGTGCGACTTGTTGGGTCGGTGATCGCGCTTCTCGCGGCGCTCGCTGGGGTCCATGACTTGGCGATCTCGCTTCGGTGGGCGGTAAACGCCCGAGGCGCCAGCTTCACCCTTCGCGGGCTTCGCAGTAACATCGTCGACCAGTGTGCCGAAGTTGGGGGCGGCAGAGCGCTTGCCAGTCTTCTTCGGTGCGGCTTCTTGCTCATCGCTCTCCTCTTCAGAGTCATCGTCCTCGCCAGAACCAGACTCGGAGTCTGACTCCTCTTCCTTAGAAGCAGCTTCCTTGGCTATTCGCTCGCGCTCGGCGTCATCTGCGGTTCGGAGGAACCGATCGATAGAAAATCGCAACTTCTCTTCGAGGGGTCGGGCACCCCTCTCGAGGTAGAGGCGTAATTCGACAAGCTTCGATCGCACCGATTCGTCCAACTTGGATCCTTCACCATCGGCATTTTTCGGGTCGGATTTGGAATTCCTGAGCTTCAGGAGGATCAAGAAGACGAGGTTCTGGAGGTAAGAGAGCAGCAGCTCATTCTTGACGTCGAGCAGAGAGATGCCATCGCTCTGGTGTTCAATCGCGGCAATCCTGGGTGTAACCTCGAGGGCGGACGATAGCGACTGTGTCAGCGATGTCAGCAGTGCTGGTAACGTTGTTGGGGCCGCCATCTTGTGTCGTGGTAGCCGAATTTGCAGAAGCTGGAAATGTCCTCCATCCCAGTTCAAAAAGTTTCCACCTGCGTTCAACTTTTTAGCGGGGCCATTTGAACTAAACTCCACTAGCCGCATGCCATGTCGTCCCAGCCACAGAATCAACGCCACACTACTGTCTCCTACCCTATACATTTCGTCTTCTTTCACGAGATTACTTTGTCACATCACTTGTAATCCATTTGATCAACTTGCATTTCATAATGTGTCAACTTTTATTAGTTCTCTCCTTTATCACCAATTCTAGTAAACAGGACCTCTTTCTTTGCTCCACTTGTTTGCGGTTTGGATCCTGACATCTTCAGACTGAGATGTTGACCATGCTGGTACGGTGGGGTCGTATCCAAGGGAGCGGAAATGGAATTCTATCATCTCACAGACCTCCTTAACTCAAGTAAAAAAAATAAAAATGAAAATGAAAAAAGGTAGAAATCCTTCAGCAATATCAAACTCCCTGGCTTAAACTACGAGGCCAATTTCGTCAAATAATAACCGGTTGGAAATGCCAATAAATCAAAAGCGTGCTTTATCACAGTTTCGTGTGCTACAATTAGTGAGTGACAATAGGACGCATACCCATTATTATTGCATCTCTAGGAAGTGTAAAATGGACTATCGTGATGCCCTATCGTTGGCCTGAGCCGGATTGGATATTCACGATGTAGACCAACTCCCCGCCCCATATGAATCGTGCTGCTCGATTGTTGCCACGTCCGAGGCATCCGCACAGGACCATGACGGCTTTCAGGAAGTTTGCTAGAATAAGACTTTGAAGATGATATTCTGCTATAAAAAGTGTGGCCAAACCACCTCCGTAAGGCCAATTTTCACCACCATTAGCAATCCGCGTAGCAATCCAACCACCTCTACTTTGCAGCATTTTATAGTTATTTCATACTCTCATCATTTACCATGCCTGCCCCCGATCGCGCCCGTCTTCTCAAGACTGTTCATGACCATATTGAAGAGTTCAATAAATGGACACCGGGATCGGCTCTGGCCTATCGCACGCGCACCTCTACCCATGAGTACCAACCAGCCAGTCTGGAAAGTGGACGACTCAACCACATGCGGGTCAAATTTCCCGAATTCAAATCCACCATAGTGCATCAAGAAACTATGGTGGACGTTGAACAGTGAAAGGTGCTCTTGTCTGTCAAGTCTCGAGCACCTACGGCAATCGGCGTCTACGAAAACGAGTATTTTTGGGTTCTGAAGATGACTGAAGATGGGACGGAGATCGCAGAGAGGCTCGAATTCATGGATAGCGACCCTGCAAGTGCGTTCATGGACAAGCTCGGTCTGACCAAGCGTCCTGATCCTCTTTAGAAGTTGGCCATCACACTTCAGTGAGAGGAACGGACCGTATGCTTCAGATGACTTGGCAAGGGGATAAACATACGTTCAATCAGAGGTAATTCCCATAGTGGCTACATGGTTGGTGAGCGATGCTCGTGGAGATAGCCTGAGAGAATAAATTATCACTGGTTTGAATTTTGGTTTGTCCTAGATCGTCTTGATTTCTCCTGACTGTGGATCTCTTAGCTTGCAAGTATTTATTTCTAAAATCTTTGCTGTTCTTAATTTACAGAACATATGGTTGTATTGTAGCGGCTGGGGAAAATTTTCAGAATATTGCAATTGTGTGAGATAAAAAATACTTTGAAAGACGAATTTTGATGAGAACCGTATCAATGATACCCGATAGGAAGTGAGAGAGGGCGATGACCATTATTGAATTGGTCCGTCGATGTGGGCAGCTACTGAGGATTGTTTATGATACAGTCATGGTTATAGGAATAGGAGCTGCGAGGTCATAGTAATCATCGTTGTTTTATCTCATCTCATTATTCTAGCTAGCTGAGGTTATAATCGACATTTGTAATCACAAATGACTCAGTGGCATTGCTAAACCCTACTTTTCATAAGTTTTCCTGTTAGGATTTAGTATTAATTAACCCATAATCCTAATATCACCAAATTCCAGGCATCCTTCAACTAAGGCTGCGCTAACGGTTACCAACCCTTTCGCTGTAATGCATTCAACAGCAATTAGCCCCGAATTTTGCTTATTCATCATTTGAATTAGACTGATTGGGATCCGTGAAGTCATTCGGAATTGGCACTTGTGTCTCGGTGCGGATTTCATCACGCGCCCGGAACAGGTTCCAATAGAATTGCCTGATTCTCCTCAATTCATCGGCCATTTTTATTCGAGAACCCCAATCTTCGCCACAATTCATAAGTACCAATTTGGTCAGGAGCGGCAATTCTCCAGTCTCATACTGGGTGTAAAGAGATTTGGTTGTATTTTCGACAAGGTTTGCCATCTCCTCGGTCAACTCGGTTTCGCCGGCAACTTGCAGGAACCGGATTGCTGTCCCCAGCTTCTGAAGTTCTGCATGTGTCTCAGTGTAAACATCCGATATGTATTCCATCATATCTCCTGTGTTCATCAAATGAGCGCCGGCTTCCAGCGCATCTCGGAGCTGAATCAAAGAAACATGCCCTTGGTAAAAGAATCCAGAATCATGGAAAATGGTTCGTACTTTAGTGATAGCCTTTACTGTCTGCTCGTATCTGACCCTTCCCTTAATCTCTGGGATCGATACTTCAGCCTCAAAGTTTTCGGCTTTGTCAATTCCGAGTTGAGTCAGTCCAACTTGGCCCTCTCTTCCTACTTCGAAATACGCAGGTTTGAGAAGACCTCCACGCGCCGCTTTGCGAAGCGTCTCGTTGTGGACCATTCGTAGCAGCGAGGAAATTTCAGTTGGGGAACGTCTCTTCAAAGCTAGCGATATGAGTGAAGAAGGTCTCATTTTTTTCGCAGGCCCGGGAAAATACAGTGCGTTTTCACTGTCGCGCTTGAGGGTCTGTTGCGTAAACTCACGAACTGGAGCTTCACTGCCGCTGATATCGCTATTGTTGTCGGTGACCTTCCCCCCAGACTCATGAAGTTTAAGACGGCGATATAGGTCCTTATTCTCTGCTTCCAGATGGGAAACCTCGGCTTTTAAATCAATATTATCGCCTTTGAGACGGGAGATGATATTTTCGGCGCCCTGAAGCTTCTCTGATGTTGCATCCAATTGTGCCTTGTAGGAGCTTATGCTTTTGTAATCGGCGAGCGTCTCCTCGTGCAAAGCTATCTCTAGCCGAATTTGCGTCAATGTATTCTGCTTCTCTTCGTTTTCTCTGACAATCTTTGCAATTTTACGCTTCATAGCGCTTAGTCTCTGTGTCATGATTGCCTCCTCATGTTTGGCCGCCTCGTTCTTTTTCGATTGCATTATGTGCTGTCTCTGCCAACCAGTAAGCGGACTATACTGATTCAGTACCGTAGAGTTATGGGCTTGAGGAGACACGGGAGTTGCAGGGAGGCCTGGCATTTCGTTGGCTGTTTGACTCCGTTCGCGACGTTCGCGGGGTTTGATGGCGTCATGCTTGATGACACTAGGGCGCCAAGTTAACACGTCTGTTGATGTTACTTCCTGAAGCTCGACGGGGCTGCCGAAAGATAAGGGCACAGTGTTCAGATTTTGCGTAAATATCGATTCCATTTGTTGTTGAGCTCGGGAAAGGATAGAAGCGCATTCTGCGGGATTGTCAAGGGCCATACTGAGCCTATTTTTCGCAAGGACCGGCCCTGAGATGTTGTGCTGGCCATGTCTCTGACACAGTATACCTTTTTTGCCAGGTAAATGCGAAGTCCAGCCTGGATTGGCATTGATGGGCCCTAACCCTATTTGGCCATCAACACGATATACCCTGGTGCTTGGGTTGGGATGATCTGTGGTGTGGAAAGGCCGCAGCTTGTAACTAGCTTCTGGAAATCCAGTAGCAGATATCAACGACCCAGGATCGAAGTTTGAAGAAGCCTTGAGACTTGACAATGGGATCCCGGTACCCGGCATTTCGTCTTTCCAATGCATCGGGTACGCATATAGTCTATAGCACTCCACGGAAGCATTCGAAGGTGCAAAGGGAAGTCCAACCGTCTGAATGGACCCCAAACCAACCAATTGATGTATTTCACTGAGATTCCATTCTGTTGGGAGAAAGGGACCGCCTAGGGCTGAGCCTTCTTGCATTGCTGGGCATAAAAATGCGAAAGGCTTCAGGTGTGACTTGAGTTCGCCCAATTTCAATTCCCAGCCATCATCCGGAGAGTTCACACGATACGGAGACGATTTACCACCGTCTTGGGCATAATGTTGAGGAATGAAGCCAAATGGATGAGTGTAAGCCCCAAGCCGGAAGACCTCGTGAAATCTCAACCGTGTTGGAAAATAGGTAATAAACACACAGAGATCCACGGGCGGAACTGAAGAAACCTTAAAGGTTGAGCTGTTACCTGGTGGCATGCTGTATGCCAGTCGATGACAGTTTTCCGAAATCCAGAAATAGACAAGAACAGCGTAGATGATCTGAACCCGCGAAATAAAAGTGGTTGGATTTGCTTCTTGGAAGATGCGTGCCGCTTCCCAGACCAAAGGACTGAATTTTTGGCCTGTTAAGGAGAAGGCTGGGAATGGAAAATAGGAATACTCTGTTGAGGTAGAGCCTTGTTGGTTGCGAACGCAAGGTTGTGATTGCAATGGCACATGACGCTCACACCGAGTAATACTGAAACCGTGGCTTCGGAACGCGACTGCTTCGTCGAGAGGGTTTGGCTTGTCGGCATCAATACCTTCATCCCAAATAGATTTGATGGTCGCTTTCTCTTGTTGCTGCTCCTTTCGGACATCGATATTGGCATCGTCTAGCTTGAGATGGCAGCCCACGATGGCTTGCTTGAGGTCTTTGAGACGTTCGGCGTTGAATAAGGTCGAGAAAGGGATAAAATTAGTCAACTTTGCGCTTACGCTGAAAGTTCTGATCGAAATGCCACGATCAAAGAATGGAACGGAGATCAAGTCGTCTATTTCGCGACACTGTTGTCGATTGGGTTGAGCAAATGCAGGTTGCCAATCCCAAGTGAACCCAACAAGAAACCGACCATTAGGTGGTCTAGGAGATACCATGTCGAAGCAATCGGTGGTCCGATTGCATCCTCGCTGCAAGAATGGGGCTACCAAAAGTTCTCCAGTATCCTGAAAGGCTGGACACTGTGCAGTAACTGGCACATCGGCGGCGCTGTACGTTTTCAAAGCCTCCTTCATGTCGACCAGGTCGGGGGCAAAGGTTCCGCTCAAGATGAGAATGACTGTATCCTATTAGCAGGGCTCTGCAGGAGTCTGGGGAGTTCTTTTGACTGACCGAACCTTGAAAAGCGCAAGTTTGCAGTTGGCAGTAGCAATTCAAAGCAGTTCTCGGCAGCAGGTCTTGGAGGGTGTAGCCAGCGGCGATGTTGAATAGCACGTGAGGACAGCGGTAAGTGTTAGTTATATATAGTTGTTGGAACCAAGGCCAGGACTGCTGAAGAGCCGCGAGAGTCTGGAAATGCTTTTAATGTTCTAGAGGTGCAGGGAATGAAGAAATTTGATTTTGTATGAACTCCAGCCCCCTCAGGCATTCAAATGGCTGTGCAAGTAATGTTTGCTGTGCACTGCCAGTCAGTGATTCACTGTGCCATTGCCAATGGTACACATGACTTTCTCCAAATTTCATCACTAGTTTGGGCATATTTACATAATAACTCAGATATTACCTTGTGACACTCAGGTGCAAACCGAGCAATCACCTTTCCGCAAACTGTTTTCCCCTTCCAATTTCCTTTCGATCTCAAATTCTAATTTCTCTCTCCACATGCATCACTCGCACGCAAGGAACTGGTAGGTACTTCCTGGTGTACATGATCGACGTTTTAATCAACACCGGTTGCTAACCTCATATCAGATCATTCTCGTGCCCTCGTCCAACCGCGTGGTAAAGGTCCCGCAAATTTCCCCTCCGTCGACCAACCACTACAAACGATATTGTTGCGCATTCCAGCTATGGCGCAAGTCAAGACGTTGGCTCTTGCAAAGCATTGCACTGGCAAGAAACCAGGCCGAATCCTTGTTTCCCTCAAGGCCAAGCGTCCCAAGGAAGTTTCCAACTGGCGTCTTCACCGTATGCGCCGGGTCAAAAGACCTAGGAAATCCAATCTAGACCGTAAGCTCCGCCTTTGAGCATGTTGTAGTTATACGCTGACATCTTATTAGTTGTTGCCTTGAGAGGCATTCGGGGCTTACAAAGGCCTTCCAACTTGGTCATCCCACGAACTCCCTTTCTTCGAGTTGTGAGAGAGATCACTTGCGACATTACGGAAGGGAGAAGTTATCGATTTCAGAAGGGCTCTGTTGAAATTCTACAGGAGGCTGCTAAGAACTTTCTCCTCCAAACCTTCCAGGGTACGCATTGCATTGTCAAGACTTGTAGCGTAACACTGACATTTCACAGCCGCCCTTCTGATGTGCATCCATGCGAAGAGAGTCACACTGATGGCAAAGGACATCAGAGTTCACGCAGACGCTTTGCGTGTTTCTCATCCCAACGATCTACTTTGTCGAGCATACGATGGATAATAAGATTGTATGTTGGTGTCGGGGACAGTGGTCACTGCCAGGAGCAGAGTAACTCGCGGGATCTGGTTCAGTTCGCACGAGCCATGCCTAGGTATACATTGAACCCAAGAAGGTCAACGGATAATAAAAGCCCTTATGGTTTAGGGATAACACAAATAGTAATTCTAGATCTAGTACAGTGCCGAGGCTGCATAGCAGAAACCATAATATACATTCCATTTCCCACGCTATGTCATATTGTACATTCCCTTACTCCTTTGCATAGGACTCGATCAATTTGACCAAGGCAGGAGGGTTGGCACCAACGACCTCACCAATCTTCTTGCCTCCATCAAAGAGCAAAAAGGTTGGCATGGCACGGATCTGCAGCTCTTGGGCAAGGTCGTTCAGCTGATCAACGTCAAACTTGACAAACTCGACAGTGTCCTTGAACACAGGTTCATCCGAAAGCCTAGCACAGGTGGTTAATTATTTGCCTCTGTATAAAAATATGGCTAGGAGAGGGGGGCTTACTTTTCTAGGATGGGCGAGATGGCCTTGCAAGGTCCGCACCAATCGGCAAAGCAGTCGACCAGGATGGCCTTTTTGGAGTCCGCGACGAGATCCTTAAACTCTTTGGTCCTGCAAAAGTGAGCAATGGTTTCAATATAACATTTGTGTAGCCTTGCAACAGTCAGGTTCACTCACGATTCAATGTTCGTCACGGCCAGGTTTCGGGCCGTGGAGTGGAAAGGCCGCGACACCAGGGAGCGAGCAGAGAAGGCCCCTGGGCGAGCGATGGAAGAAAGAAGACGCGATGAAGAGGCCATTGTGTGTGTGTGTGTGTGTAGTTTGGTGAGTAAACGAAGCGGATACGCAACTAAGACGAGCTGTTCCGACGCTGGTTTTGCAGGTTTCGGCTCAGTGGAGAGGCCAAGCTTGGCTTGGCTGCCGGGTTGCCCAGTAGAACGCTGGCTTGATTTGTCAACACTCTGGACCAATCAGCTGTCGCCATTTTTCTAGAGTTGTCCGACGAGAGACCGCATTCCAAGTTCATGATGGAAATCCCACCAAGAAAGGTTTTTGGCCAGTGTACGACCTAATAACGGGACGAAATCCCCTTGATGGCAATAATATGCTAGCGTGCGCTGTGTGAATTTGCTTGTTTCCGTTACGCAGTGCTGTTTGGGCTTGGTGACGTCATCCACTTTCAATACCTTGCATCATCAAAAAGGTGACATGTACATTTTCGTCAAGCTATATCGTTTTTTTTTGTGTTTTTTTTTCGACTTCGAACTCCGTACCCGCAACTATTCCTGCATCTTCCCATGTTTGCCGTTTCATTGAGCTTGCGCGTCAGAGTATGTGACACAACATGTATACTTCTACGCGACCACCACCGCACGAGACGAATGCCTGCGAAATTCACACACTATCATAAGAGAAGAAAATGAAAGGAAAACAGACTCTGAAGATATTGATTGATCGAGATCCTAATTTAGGCATCATTATTGTTATTATTTGTTGTTATTATTTGCTTTCGCCATAAACGCCAAGAATTGCAGTCTTTTCACCACATGATGGAACACAACAGAGTGCCCAGGTGACATTCATGGGAGGTCTTTGTCGTCCGTCATCATCTTGCTGATTCCATTCACTCCAGACGCACGGCACCATGCCATAATGTTTTTTTCCCCATTCAACTCTCGTGCCATTGTTCCGGATTGTTCCACCAATGTTCAGCTATAGAAAAAGAAAAAAAAACAAATCGCATTGACAAGAATACCTCTCTTCCTCTGTTCACCTAGATTGGGCGACCGACCCACGCCAAAAACGTGCCGAGGTCCGCCAGGCTTTGATGTTGATCCAACATTCGATGCCTGATGCTTGAGATACGCTACCATAACCGACAAAGCAGAACCATTCCGCTGAAACTTGCCCGTAAAGGGGGGTACACCCTTTAATCACAATTCCCTCCGCAGCAGATGCAGCAAAATCTTCGATTCCCATCGACCGAGGCATCTGAGCGTCTCAGTGCCTGCGTGTGAAAAAAAAAAAAAAAAAAAAAAGTCGGCCCGTGTGGTGCAAGTCGAATTGGCTGGGATCAAGATGGATGCACGAGATTGCCAACGTCGTATTCTCACTCGGCAAGCAAGGTTTCGGCCGTCGAACCACACCACTCGAGTTTATAACCGGGGGTCGGAGGTACACGGCCGGAGGCCAAAGCGGCAAGCCATTTGTTTATTGCTGCCGAGCCGGGGGGGCAAGGCCGACCGGGCCCAAGGAACGGGGATTATGGCGCCGGGGCCCTCTCCTAAAGTGCAGCGACACTCTGTTAATTAAGCCAACAGCAGGGCGGGAAACCGGCTTAAGCCGGGCCAGGGTCATGTCATGTCATCGGGGGAGGGGGGGCGTTGTCAGACATTGACAATGGATGAAGTTTCAATCTGAAACTCCATGCACACTTCGCAAGGCTATCTCAATTCAGGACGCTGGCTAGCTGCTTTCGGATGACAGATACCCGGATACCCATCGGGCGCTCAATGCTGAGCGCTGAGCCATCAATTGGTTCGAGTGTGGATGAAGAGCTCATATGCGAGGGACAAAGCGCCTGCAAATCTGTATTGACATTTGATGAATATGATACAATGGTTCAGAAGTGAAAGATAAGAGCCATATGGGCAAAAAGTAAGTGCAGCTCGAGATATGCCTTTGGGCCACTCTGACTGCGTGAAACAAGGCCGTATTCCTCAAATCACAAGTATCCAGTCCAATCCTGCAGCGCATCTGCATTGTTAGCTGCCTGCAATGCTGACTTGATGTCACCCTTGGAGCTGGAAAGGCCGATCTCGAAACCATCAAAGGCGGGGTTTTGGACGTTGCAGCAAGAACCGGTGCAGGAATTCGACTGTGTCTGGTCGTAGCCGGGAATGACTTGCCAGTACAGCTGTATCATGAGATTAGATTAGCATGTGATGGCGCTGAACGGAAAGGAAAGGAGAGTCTCTCACCCAAGGGACTCCGTTCTCGTTGAACAGCTGAACCTGAGTGTCGAAGCCGTCTTGGTAGGAAGCATCGACACCCCATTCCTCAATCATCAACTTCTTGCCCTTGGCGTCAGCCTGCTGCGCCAGCTTGGGAATAAAATACCCCCAATCGCTCGTCTTGCTCATGTATCCGTGGACACTGATGATGTCAACATCGTGGGCATCGAGGGCTGCAGAAATGACGTTGTACTCGTGGTCACAGCAGTACTGGCTGCCTCCGATTCCTCCCGTGGCGATCTTGATGGGAGATTCAGGCCCCAGGGTGTTCCTAAGAACGGAAGCGCGGTTGGCGAGCCACTTGTTGGGGTCGTTGGACTGGAGGAGAGACTCGGAGGCAATCATTGGCTCGTTCTGGATGTCGAAGGCAAAGATGACCTCGCTCAGATCCTTCCAGGCCCTGCCCTCGAACTGGGCCGACTTGTGGTTGAGAATCGACGTCAGGCGAGCGTCATAGTGGGCGGCGGCCTCGTCGCTGTTGTAGAAGCCGTCTGAGGTGCCGTACTTGGCGCAGTAGGCGTCGCAGCCGTTGTTGGCGTTCAATTTGCCGGCGTCGTGGGGAGAGAGGATGGCCTTGAGAGCGTACTTTTTCAGAAGAGAAAGAGTCACGTCCAGAGCCTCCAGGACTTCAGTCTTGTACGTTCCGATCTCTTCCTCGTACTGAGGCAGCTTGGTTGTCAGACTGCCCTTTTCACAGCTTCCCGCGGCACCAGTAACTGAGAAGTGGCTCGTTAGCACGTGTTTGTTTGTATCCAGGGGGGGGGGGGGGCAGTGGTGTTACGCACCCCAGAGTCGGAGAACGCTAGCACCCCATTCTGAAAGGGACTTGATATACTGCTCCTGCTCCCCGGCGTCAATGGCGTGCAGGAAGTAGTTGTTCGAACCAGCAAAGGATTTGCCTGTGACGTTCTGACAAGCCACCAGGGATGCAGAAAGAAGGAGCGAATTGAGGAATCGCATTTTGGGCAATAGCCAAGTGTGAGGATGTAAATCTTTTCTCCTGTTTTTGTAAGATACTTGCTGGCAGGTTAATGGCGAAAGACGCCTAGTTTGTATAAATACAAGTCGTCGACAAACTCCCCACCTCGCTTGCTCAAGATGGAAGTTGAAAATACCCTTCAATCATGACACGAAGCCAGAGCTCATCCCGTATCCAGCCTGAATTTTTCTCTTTTTTTTTTGCACTTTGGCCCAAGTGTGCAAGGCTGACTTTTGGCATCTGTGAAGCCCAACTTGCACTTTTGCCCATCGACGACCCACTGCAGCTGAGAATCCTACGGGCAAAGAGTCCCGTGCGATCGGCAAGCCTGTTTCACCTGGCCGCAACCTCGCCCATCCAATCCCACAAGCAGAGCTACCTCCCTAATCCAGAGGGGACTGTTGTACGCTTGCTTACAAGGGCCAAAAGGAGAGCCAGCTGGGAGCAGTATGTAGTGCGATATTGCCCTCTATTATAGTAACCCTTGCCTTGTGGCTTCCCTCTGAGACGGCTTGCGCCTGGTGTTCCGGCTGAACGGGAACAATGGTCTGACAACGTGTCATTGTGTTTTTAATATTACTCGATGTATTCTTCAATGTATTCTCATGCTATAACACGTGGGTGAGGTAAAGGGGGTGGTTTTGTATGGCCACTTCTATTGATGCATGCTTAAGTATGCAACATTTTAAAACACGAAATGTTGACTTTTCTTTTTCTTCTTCTTCTTCTAGAAGAAGTGCTGACGTAATTATTCCAGTTGGAATTTTTAGGGTTTTGGCCATCATTTATTATAGTTTTGGTAAAATACTTGGTCAGATGGTGGCTTGTTGAAGATGCTGCCTGGCCTGTCACTTCCAAGCGCCAAAATTAGCTGCCACCACCGCCAGGTTGAGCACTTGCAGGTCGGAGTCCTAGAGCGCGCCACAATTGGTCCTCCGCTGTGTGTCGGGATCGGCTTCTAGAACCATGGAAACTTGAAACCGCTTCCAGGGCGGCACCGAACCTTGGCCCTTTGGGGCGCACAGACTGGCGCACTCGGAGCCACACTTACTCGTGTTTTCATTTTGACAGCCTGGGCAAAGAAGAAGAAGGGATAATTGGAATGATAGATGAAAAAGGTTAATTGAGATTGTGGGTCAGGTTTTGTGCGGAATAGTTTTCCAACTCAACCCCTCCCTCTCACCCCCTTCCAACGTGTTGAATATCTGCATGTGAAATAAGGTTCCGCAGCACACCGACATCTCTGTCCAGATTCCTATTCTATATCTCACTACAACTACCCTGCATGCCCTTTCTACACCACGGGAAAGATTCGACCAAGATCGGGAAAGACCGTTTTAGACGCGCTGGGCGATCGGTGTTTGAAGTTGGGGAGCCCCTGATCTCCCCTGATAACGCCGGTGTCTCATATTTACAACCGGTCAATGCTGCCTGCCCACAGCCATCACCATCAAAGTTTAGAAAGAGGGAGAGATGGTGAAGTGATTAACTTCACAGAGAATTTCCAAAAAAAAAAAAAAAAAAAAAAAAGAGA